>CAIGRQ010319031.1:0-23978 GCA_903798375.1 Fraxinus sp. D2006-0159
ATGATCACCCATTTACTAGTTGGAAAACATATGATTTTCGATCTGATTTTATTTTCATTTCTTAGTTGCATCAACATATTATAATGGGGGGAAGGAGCAAAGGGATTTGTCATGGTTACCGGAAGTCGAGCCACTACTTGTTGGATTGTCCGACGAAGAAACAGTTGTTCTTCTGTTGTACTAACGATTGCACACATTTCAAGTGAAGGATAATGGGAAGCAAAATGGAGGAGCTCTGTGAAACTTATGTTTGTCATTGCTTTTATGTTTTTATGCGACAAACTTCGTTATGGAGATTCATATCTATCATTGCTATAGTTGTTCCTGTTTGAAATCTAGCTATTTTCTTGTATTTTAGTGAGGATGAACCTCGGCGCCTCGGTATGCTAATGCCGCTAAATGATATTTACCAATTTGCCTTGTCTAAGTGGTTCCTCAGTCCTACCAGCATGATTTTTTGTTTATAGACATTAATTCTGCTGTTTTGATAGAATTCCAATGTAACTTAGCATAATTTGTATGGATTTCTATAAAAATAGAGTAAGCTGTAGAGGCTGAAACAAACAAAGCTTAGTTGGCTTAAATTTGCATATAGAACAGAGTCATCAAAACACGATATTTAGAACAGATTCAATTAATAATGTTAATAGGTTGTACTAAAATTTCAACACTCAATACATAATACCCTTTTACTTGATTGAAAAGTGAGATAAGGTAATACATATTGTCAAACATTGCAGAATCAATTAGGAATTAATCTGCAGTTTCACCAATGCAGAGGTCAATCCAAGTACAGTATTTTTTCCATTGGAAATAACAGTTGTCTTTGGTTCATGGTCGGTAGCTGTTTTTTTAAGGTGAAGTTAGTGTTAAACAAGATGGAAGGCGAGATACAGGCTTGATTGGGGTAGATTGGTCCAAATGTTTGGCTACTTCTGGAGGTGATCCAGTTGCAGAAACAAAACATACCAACTGGGGTTGGGGGTGAGTGATACATGCTTTCTAATAACTTGCAATCCCGTGACATAGAAGCACGTTTAAGATATAAAATATAAACAACAGAACGTATAAAACATACCTATTAATCAAGGGGGAAAACATGTATGTTATAATTACCAACAGATGTATGTTTTACATCTTAGCTTGTGTTTCTGTTTCATTAGTTTTTAAGTTATTACATCCGCACTGCTTAATGTTTTCTTGGATCCCTTTCAAGTGAATTTTAATTTTCAAACATGTTGGGACATGTAAGATTTTTCATACCTGTAAGTGAAAAAATGATTTATTTGACAGTGCAGTAGACATTAGTTTCAAAATAAACATCTTATTTCCAACTCTGGTCTCACTCATACGTGCTTAGAAAGTGAATTGCGTGTATCCTTTCAACATATTAACATTTTCTCTTGATTTATAATGATGCTGGCATAGTCTGTCCCTGTATGTACAGAAACCCCATGGAACAATATGTTTACAATTGACATGATTTAGAACAATATGTTTACAATTGACATACCTAAATCCTTTACAATTGACAAAATCATATTTCAAAAGCTATTCCAATAAAAGTCTGTCATCAACTCGTTGGTTGCAACAAAAAACAGAAACAGACGGCAAAAAGGACACTGAACTCCCATCACAACTTCCATATAAAAACAGAAACGTTGCCTTCAAACATGTGTTCCTGCTGTTGTACTCTGCTTTGCGAGTCGTAGTTTTCCAGCCCCCTGAAGTTCTTATATTGGCAAATTCCGCATCCCCCATGTCATTCAAGTCGTCCACAACATCGTCAAAGTTCACATGATTAGTAGTATCACAAACATTCCTGTTCTCGAATGCTCTACTCAATTCCTTGTCATCTCTATCCCAAACAATTGGAGAAAACTCCCACTTCTTATTGTGGACAGGCAATGATTGTTTTCCATTTTCTAACGTCTTAACCTCACTCTCTATAGTAATCCGAGATTCCAAATCAATAGCCTCATCAGACCCATCACTAGACAGCTCCCCAGGCTCTCGATCCATGACCCGAACCGCAAATTCACTCCTCCCACCACCACTACTGCTAGATACCATGGCAAGATCAATAAACCATAGAAATAAAAAAGAAACCCATCAAACTAAAAGAAGTTAAATTTACAGATGGAGGAGGAGATAACCCATTTGAAGATAGTTAAATTCAACCATACAGCTTCTAGCACTATCGAGTTTACCTTTAATAGTTCCGTCCATGTGCACGCTCAACCGTCTTGTTCGAAGTCGAGCTTCTCAAATCAAACAGATGCTGCTTCTGGTTGGGCTCTTCTACTGGTTACAAACGACGAGATGGAAATCGGTAATCAGATTTTTCGGGTTTGGGGATTAGGTTTCAAATGTCAAATTGATTTTGGAAAATTAGGGATTGAGCTTCGACTAGGGTTCTTCAGTTCTCCAGTGAAGATGTCTATGATTTGGAACGAAGTTGGGAAAATTTGGGTTTTTACGAAGTGTGTACGAAATTTGCGAAACACAATTTTAATATGTTGACGTGGTCAATGATTTGGCAAAACATTTTATACTTGTGAGGATTTAACAAGACGACAAAGATTTCATCTAAGACGTAGGCACGTCAATTAACAGATTTGAGCCAGTGAGTAATGCCACTAACGAATCAAAGTACAGTGGCCAATGAGAAAAGTTTGAAAGTTTGGTGAGTAAGTAGTGACATAACCCAAAGTTCAGTGACTAACATAACCCAAAGTTCAGTTGCTAATGAAACATTTAACTCCCAAAATCTGAACTCCATCTGCAAGTGCAGATGCACAGTAAAATTTACAAATCTTGTGCCTTGACCACCCATGGATTATATGAGAACAGTTTAATACATCACCTCAAGCAACAAACAATATATTTTGAACTTTTCCTTCTACGATTTTCTATTTCGACTTTAAATTTGTTAGAAAAGGTAAAAAGAATATACAAATGTAGATCCACTGAACAAGAAGAGTTCGGCAGGCATTGCATTGCAGCTTGTGTTCAGCCAAATAATATCCATCCACTTGATAGCAAAGCTCGAAATCTTGACAGAAATAGTATCATGTATTCCCGAGCTTCCTCCAAACAAAATAGACCTCATATTGTCTACCTCATTGTTCGACGTATGAGAGAAGATTCCCCATTGCCTTTGATGTAGAACCCCTTCGATGACTGTACAAGAAACTCCAGTGTTTAAAGATCGAGAATGAACAGGAAGATTGGTTAGTATTATGTACATACAACCTTTATCATTCGACGATGAAGCCCATTTATCGCCATTTCATTCACTCGAGGCAAATGCATGTTTAAATATATCATCTATGCCAACAAACACCTTGAGTTCATTTAGTTGAAGAAATAAGGCGACTCCAAAACATCTCTCAGGTTGAAGTCCCCTCTTTCTGGCAAGGGAGGGAAAGACAACGAAGGAAAGGACTGTTCAAAACTCTCCAACAACTGTTCATATGGAAGACAGAAGATTAGATGTCTAATTAAACTTCTAAATTGAATGGTAAAACTTTACTTTTTTACTTCTACACCGGAAATTAGGAACTAGTAAATGCTATTTATAATTTTATCATTATATTGTTGCTTGGAACATTTACCCTGAAAATAATGAGGTGCATAAGCTTTTGGTCGCAAAGTTTATGGAGATAGACGGGAGGGGATACATAAATTTGACCATCTTAATTGCAAGAATTTCATAAGGCTTGAACTTTGGGCTTATTTTGATATTAATTAAGTTCTGGTATGTTTGGATGGTAATTTACTAAGTGGATTAAAGAGCATCTGTGGCTTTTCTTAAATGCTACAAAAGAAGCCAACATTTGACATTTTTATTCTCTCTTTCTTTTGAAGGAATGCCAAACATGCCGAAACAGCCCAGATTTGGATTCTCTTCTTATGGATACAATTACCATTTAGAGTTGATTGATTAGATATAATGCTTCCTAATATTGAGTACTGATAGATCTTTTCCAGTTAAAAAGAAGGTAATTCAAAAGTGGAGGATGTCTAGACACTTTACATTCTCTAGAATGGGTGCTTCGTATAGTTCAACGAACTTCTCTCTCAATATCCTGTTCATTTTATCCACATCACATGCATGCGTCCAATATGAATCATGAACACCTGTCATCAAATGTAGAATGTAAGGTAGTTGGCGGTCAAAGATCAGAATTGGAGGATATCAACAAATAGAACGTGAGACAAACCTGCAAAATTCAAGCCTGCCCTTTTGCATGCAACTGCAGTCATCATCATATGTGAACCATCGAGGGAATGAACAAAATTTGGTGGAAAAGCTGTCCTCTGCCTCCTGACCATTATCTGAAATTAAATAAAGAATAGGACATTTTTGTCTGGGTTCAGAAACTTGCGTAGAAATGTCAAAACAATCAAGAGAGACAATCAGCCTTTGAGGCAGAACAATTTTATGCTCAACGACTAATACTATAATATAAGAAATCATGTTTGGCTAAGCTTAATAGTTACTTTTAAGTTTTAAGTATGTCGTACATGTTTGAGCTTTTCTAGAAATTACTTGGCTCAAATGTTACTGAGGTTAATTTTAAGCTGCAGCTGGATGGTTAAAGTGCCCTAAAATGTAAAGAAAAATTGTATTCTGAACGTGTAAAACCTAATACATTGTACTCGTGCAAGACCAAGGATTTCCTTCGAGGCATCAATATATGCTCTTGATAAACAACATAGTAGCTACATTCATAAGTTCATAGATAAAATAAACCCAAATAATGAAAGGTTATCAAGCCACCTTTTCTGTTTCACGCTGCAGTGTCAAAATCTGAAGAGAAGTCTTAACCTGCACATCAGATGAAGACCATGAAAATATTATTGGTTTTGAATCTATGGAAACGATAAAAAGGATTAAATGACATTTTCTTAATTTCAATTACACTGACCAGATGCCTTCCTATTTTCCGGTAAGGTTGGACAACTGGGAGTCCAAGGGGAGTTGTCCATTGAACTGGCTGGTTTTCAGATGCAATAATCTGTCCCAGGTTCATAGTCAATGATTATGTAATATCCAACTAGTTGCAAGGCCACTGAATTGTAATTTGAAACATACAAAGATTCAAACACATCCCACATGGTCTTGTTTTGAGGAAAATCTAAAAACCAACTACGACTTCAATTATCTAGTGAAAATTGCCAAGCAGTTCCACTGTAATTTTTAATATTACACACCTCAGGGTCCAATAGAGCCACGACGTATAAGCCCCCCATAATATGAATATTCATCAGATCTCTAGCAAATAATTTTGCCAAAATACCATCTCAAGGTAAAGCATATTGCATACTCTTTGAAACTACCAGTACACACCTTAGCACAGTCTCCAAGCCAGCTCATGATGCTGCGTGCAGATTCAAACATTTGCCCGAGTGCATTTAAGGTAGTCTATCAAGTACCAATAAGCAAACATTAGATGTCGTCAAGAAGTATAAAAACCAAACTAAATAATGCGGGAGCAGATATAAGTATTGAAAAATCAGGCCAAGAAAACGACCCTGATAGCACATTATTTCATTGAGAAGGGGTATATATTCACCATTGTCATCATATTAACCACATTAAGTTGATCTAGTAAAGTGAGAACCAGGCTACCAGCCCATACACACACAAAAACAAGCGTGCATGAGAGATGTGTTTTGCAGGACAAGTTAGACTTAGGGAAATGAATGTAAACTAAATCCTAGTAAATGTTAATGCAAAATAACTTATAATTGTCATGGCGTTTGGTAAGGGCTGCACCAGAAAATAGCAACTATTTTAATCACTAAGAATTGGCCAAGCAAGAAGTTACATGGGGATTGTGAGAAAAACTTCAACAGAGTATTCCATATTGATTTTATTTTCAGAATTGTATACCAATACTTTACATTTACTGAAAACGTAATTGGGCTAAAGTTGAGCGTTACTTTTGCTGCATAACAAGCCGCACTAAAGAGCTCTGTATCATCTGCAATGGCATCACGTTCCTTTAATCTTCTCTTTATCTGCTCTCTAGCCCCAATATAAGTGACACCATACACAGATGTCATCACTGTCTGTTTCACCAACTTCCTGTCTACCTAAACATTGCTCGGATATAGAGCAAATGATCAGTAAATAGCAAGAAGGTGCCCAGGGGATCAAAAACGATGTAGAATGTAAAATATCAAATAAATCACATAGAATCTTGTAAAAATACAGTCATCGACACTGTTGGATGAAATATATTTGAGTTCATAATTGTGGATGGAAATCCATGTTATGACCGATAACAATTGCCAAGACATTTAATATGATATCATTTTTGATGCAAGCAAACTATAAACTCAAGCAGCGGTGACATAAAACCTGGCTGATTAAAGCTCTTGCTCGCAATGCATCTGGAAATACTGCAGGATCCTTCTGTGCGTCACACTTCATAATCTTGAGAACTCTGTATGGAGGTATCATGTTTAAACAATAGTTCAATAAAAAAAAATCTTTTGCACAGACGAGAAAATAATGTGATGACTTCTAGTTAACATTGTTTAGATTTGAGTAATCGGATCAGATTTGTTTTCAATACAACAATATCTCAAATACCTCATTCAAGCTTATGCAGAAAGCAATTCTTCCATGTAAAAAAAATCGAAATTTAAGAACCTAATTATCCAATGTCTCTCGCACATGTGAGTTCATTTGAGAAGAGCTGAGGGGATTAAACAGGTCATTTGTGTCCTGTACTTTTTGTATTATACAGTTACTCCACTCAATGAATCAATATATCCTTTTCAATAAAATCAGATATTCACAAAAAAAAAAAAAAAAAAAGAAAAGCGAAAAATTATCTGAGGTACTGCTTAACTTCACTGCTATCAGCTACATAGAGCAAGAAAATCAGCAATGACTGGATAAAGATGGTTGAATAATGCTTCGAACTGTTCCAGTATTTTAAAGAGGACTTCACATGTTAGAAAAACAAAAAATTAAGGCCAGCAACAAGTAAAATCACTTCTTTTAGTACTGCGATTTTTTTTATTTTTTTTCCCATTTTCGAACCATCAAGTTCAATATTTGGATTTCAAAGATGCATCTGAATATAAAAATGCTGCCTGCCAGAAGCAATGCAACTTTCTCTTACTTCTTACTGCCCTGGCTTCATAATTTTGATAGGAAATTCATGCAATCGAAGTAAACTAAAACAATCCTTAATCTCTTTTCTACAAAATTTAGTCCCAGTACCAACTTGCCTGATGACATATATTGCACCTGCTACACCTCTTTCAGAAAAATAGATATGAATTATTGAAAAAAAAAACGTCTGGTACCAAGGGAAAAAGCAGATCACCTGGCAGCTATTCCTGAGTAAACATCACCAGGTTTTTCTCCAGCAACCAAATTAACAGTCGCTGCTCCCAACTGAATAAACAAAACTACTGAGCCTGTTAGATTGAAAATTTGGGATGGGGGACCGAGGAAGTTTAACAAGTCATAATAAGATCTTCCAGCTGCCTAAGAACACAGAAACCACTCAGCGAGGTAAAACATGAACTTGAATATATGTGATATGGATTGACGTGATTGGTTGCCCTTCTGAAGTTTAGGCAGAAAGGCATCAAGCAAGAAAAATTCTTGTTAATCTCTGTATATATTATGTTGATCAAGATTTTTTTTACCCAATAAACGTGTCAATTTTTGTACTAATTATAATACCTAGTATTCAGGTTGCTGATTGCCAAACAGTTTTTGTACCATAATATCTTACACGAGAAATGCATGCCAAGATGATCAAAGAAAACAAATAAATCAAATCACCTTATCTCTACCAAGGGCAGCATAGTGCTGTAAACCATTGCAGGAACCATCCTAGAAAATCACAATGTATTAGATTAGATTTAAACATTACTAAAGAAGGGGAATAACAACTCCAAAAATCAAAGAATTTCCTGGATTACCGAATAAAAATAATGAACGAAAAATCAATGCTATGAAACTTTGAAATTTTTTGTGGCAATCGTATTTAACCAGACTTGAAAGTAAAAGGCCACTACAAAGTAACATTTCAGGCATCTAATGTAATGCTCCAAAATTTTACAGAATAGAATTATTTGGTCTAGATGCTTTTTTATATATATAATTTCGAAAGTTGGGGGACTAAAGTAAATATGTTTATATTCTTATTATTTTTGGGTCAAATAATTAAATCTTGATAGAGCGAGAATTAATATATTAATATTGGGCTTGTTTTGTAGTTTGTAATAAATGATGTATCATGGACTCGAGAAAAAGTTAATTCGAATAAGTTAAGCCCAAGATATTGAAGTTTATAGGAGTTGTCATTAATTAGTAATTTATTTTGTTTATTGATTTTAAACAGGTTGGCAATAGGCACGTGTGTGGTTAAATAAACATAAACTAATATTTTTATTTAATTAGGATTTTTAATTCAACTAAAACTGAAATTTATCTTATTTAGTTGAATTGCAATTTGCAAATCCCATTTTAAACTTATTCTTATCCGATTCTTATATAATTTGTGGTGGTACACATTTGTTATACTTAAACTGCATATCATCTCAACCTATGAATATTTTCCCACTATAAATATTGTATGTAGTCCCAATATTTCACCACAAAAGAAAAGAGAGAGTCAAGGCAGAGAGAGAGATAAAAAGAAGCATGGAAAAAGGATTTTCCTGTGCATTATTTTACATTACTTCACAACTTTTCAAATCTATCAAGGTAAGATACTCATGTGCAAGTAGTTTGTTTCCGTATACCTTTATGTATTCCGTCATTTATGCATAAATTGCCAGTGGTCTTCGGGTTTTTTTATAAAAAGATATGAAATCCTCCAGGTATTTAAGATGATCTAAAATGGGCGTGTCGCTGCCATCGATATACTTCATAAGAGAAGAGTGGTATGAAGTGTTTAAATTGATGATTATATATTTGTGTACAGAAATTGTACGTATCTTGCTAGGTATTTTTAAATACTCACTTTTACAAAAAATTTATAGGTTAGTTTGGATTGATTGGATTTGTGGCAGGATAGTGATGTGAGTTGCCAGAGGATTTGAAGAAATAAAATTACTAGGTTTTCCGTCTTTAACTGATTAATTAGTTTTATTTATGTTCAAGAACATGTTTATATTTAAATAGTAGTTAGAGTACTTTTATTTCGAACAATAAAATATTAATGTTTAATTCAAGTTCATGGATAACCCATATTTTTATTAAAAAAATTATTTTCATCATTCTGCATTTAATGTAAAGAAAAATGCGTTTTTGGTAACACTCCATGGTTTATGAAAATTTGGAGTGTTATATTTAACATTATGCAGTCAATTTACAAGGACAAAACATAAAAATCAGTAAGATATAAAAACTATCGGTCCCACACACATTTGTGTGGGACTTAAGTATGCCACAACATACTTATTTGCTTATAACAAAGAAAATAAGCCCACCTAAACAAGCTCCAAGTCAATATGAAAATGCACCTGGTCTTCCAGTATATTAGGCTTGAAACTCCAAACACCAAGTTTGACATAACACAATTTTCGTTCAAAACTAAAAAATTTCTAAAGGAAAGATTGCATGTCCCCAAGTTTCTCTCTAACATACTTTACTACCCTGGTTATTACTACTAAAGACAATTTGTTTATTCTACCAGGCAGTGAGAAGTATTGAAGGTTTAAAAAAAAAACAGTATGTTACATAAAAACACTACCTGATGCACAGGGATATGCGAAATTGTTGTCTCTGGAGATGGACTTTTCAGGGCTTCAGAAAGATTAATGCATACGGCCAAACACTGAAATGGATCTTCTGCATTCAACCACCAGCACTTCCCTTCAAGTGGCCTGTCTGCAGAATCAAATATATCATCCAAGTGGTTCTCAATAAAAGATATTCGATCCTCATGAGATAATTTGTCCACACCATTGGCAAACAGATTTGCCAAGTGTATCTTAAGCCAACGCAAGCCTAATTTCCCAAGTGGACGTCCCTCCGCAAACTCCAGGATTCCCCTACAGATATCGGAACCCAGATGGTTTAAATGTGGATGCATGGGGTATGCCCGGCCACGAAAATCAAGGTTGTGTGGGTAAAAGAAACCTTCTTCCTCCTTCATTCTCCGTGCAACCTGTTCACAATCAAGAAGATTTCATTTAACTCTCATTGCCAATATATAATGCACTAATACAATTTCACGAAGGACAATAGATCTAACAGCAAGTTTGAGCTCTATATCACATCGTTGTGAATGCCTCTCTCTGTTCTCTTTCTTGGTAGATTTAACTTTCCACTTCCATTTCTTAAGTACTGCTTCATCTTCTGTATCTGGCTGCTCTGGCAGTGGGATCTGCATGAAACAAGAAATATGCAACAGTTATTTAGCATAAATGAAAAATACAAACCCCTCCTAACCTAGGTCAACAAATGAAAACAATTCTGAATGGAAAAAACAGAGATGCAGAGTAACACACATCATTCTGGTCAACCAAGTCCCCAAGGCGACCTCCACTAGCCCATATTCGGTCAATGACCCCAAGTACTCTCTTATTCACTCTCCATTTGGTGCTTCCAAGTGTATCCAAAGCCTGAACAAGAAAAGGGAAATATAAATTTCACATATCAAAGTATCCACAAGACCACTTGTAAACTATAACCAAAAATAACAAAAATGAGTACCAAACCTCAAAGACTGGATCTAACTGTTTCATAGGGACCCTCTGAACTGCTTCACGTTGTTGTCTTGCTCCATGTGTGCGCATGACATATGAAGGCAAATATAAGTGTGCACCCCTGTCATAACTGCAGAAGAAAAGAAGATATTTGATCAGAATCACACCCCAGAAGTAACCTTCACCTACTGGACTTAAAAACAGTCAATCAGCTCTAGCAACCCTTCAAAGGAGTTCAAATTGGCAACAATTCTTATTTCTTAGGAACCAATAAGCTAATAGAACTTCCTGCATTAAAAGCATGAGAACTTCTCAAAATCTAGAATTGTAGTTTTGCTGAAAGACTCCCTCCTCATCAAAAATGAGTCAATCTTCCTTTTCTTGGCTGTTCTATAAGTAAGACCCCTTACAATTACCCATGTTTCGAACTTAATTTTTGAAATACTCCCTCCTCATAAAAAATGAGTCAATCTTCCTTTTCTTGGCTGTTCTATAAGTAAGACCCCTTACAATTTCCCATGTTTCGAACTTAAATTTTTCCCCATTATGCCCTTTACCATTCAAATTGTGGATACCACATCTTTACATATGCAGCGATTTGAAAAGACACCCACTAGTAATAAAATAAAATAAGAGACGCTGTAGGGAAAAAAAAGATCTCTTGCATTATTTGAAGTCAACATAAATTTAACCCTAAAAAGTTGCATTCCCAACACAACCCCCATGAAAGAAACAGAACGAGATAAAGTTCGAAATCCAGGGACATCAACAGAGACAAGAACTTATCAAAATTAAACCTATGGCAATTAATATCTACTCTAGAAAACACATGCATATATCTCAAGAAATACTGGAAAATCTACGTTACTTGAATTGGGATATGAGTGTTGGAGCTGATCGTGTGCACGCATCAAAAAATTACTCTCTAAATATAAAAGACACGTGCAAGGAAAAATATAAGATATGTACTTATTTGACTTATTTTTACTTTTCTTTAGACAGTACAAACTGTTCAAAGTGGGCATTCCCAGTTTATTTGAAATAGTTAGTTAATGCAGCATAACAGACAGGTGTCCAATACACATGTCCAAATATCAAGTATTTGGTACAGGTCATGCTTATAAAACCAAAGGATCGGAACTTGAAAGACAATAAAGAATCCAATAACTATCCACGCTAACAATAGACGTGCAGAAATATGCAGTCTTTTCATTTGAATCTGCGCTCATGCTTTTGTTGATGCATTTCATGAAACTGTCATGTTAGAATTTTTAATAGGTAAAAATTAGCTAGGGGAAACATCAACCTTTTTTTATTGTTGAACTGGTAACCTAATCTAATCAGGAAAACCAGAATAGCACTCCTATAGGCCAGTGGACTATATAGTCCTAATTTCAAGTCCATCCATATTTGTATGTGTCACATCCAACATCTCCTGAGCATCTTAGTATTAATAGAAGTCACATAATATACCAATTAAAGATGATTGATCAAAATTCATACTTTTAAGATTATGTATAAAAATGAAAAGGAGAGAATGACATTTCCAATAAGAACCACATAGTTAACATACCCGGTCCACTTGACTGGAGGCACTAACATTGGCATATAAGGGATGGCCATGTGCCTGGCCTGTAAACAAAATATTAACTTTTAGGTATTAATTTACACGCGAGATGATAAAAAAATTAACATGAACTTCAAGTTATACATTGGAGTTCTTCAAAAGATCCTTCAGTTATAAATTCTTTCTCAGATTTAATACAGTAACTGAACTAAAAATAAATTTCCAAGTCATGCATTAATAATTGTGCTATTTCGAAATAATTGTATCAGATTTTTCCCAAAGAAGAACATGAAGAAATAAATGAACTTAAAGTTTTTTCAAGGCCTTTAGTGACAAGTGGATCGCATTGGATAACACCATATCTTCTGCTAAAGTTCCTGCACAAAGTGAAGCTAGTAAGCACTGTTGAAGACTTGAAGCAACAAAAAGAAAGCTTGCTTAAAAAAAAAAAAAACATACTTTGTTTCTTTCCGTACAGTTATACAAGTGTGTATAAATGCAGGTCGAATATCAGGTGGACTGTCTGCTAACTGATCGACTGGAGGCTGTATATAGGCTGTTTGAAGCAGCAATTCAATGAGTCGGCTGCCAACCTGAGGGTTAAAACAACTGCACATTTAGCTTGTAAGAAAACTGTAAACTTAATGCAATGAGTACAAGAGTTAGGTCAGAGTCAGACCTTTGCTTTAGCATCAGTGACCCACGGTTTTGAATCATCCTGTGCTTTAACTAGTTGCCTCACTGCTCACAGCTTTTGCTTTTTCATCAAATTATTAACCGCCTTTCGTAACTTTTCTTGTTCTTGGTCATTGCCATCAGATCCACCTCCTTCCTGTTTTGTCTCTTTAACTTTTTGCCTCTCTGTTTTCTTCAAGAATTTGTGTATTCTAACCTGATCAATGACAGAAATTATTAGGAAAATAGTAAAAAAAGCCACCACTACAATCAACCAACCATAAAAGATTCTGATATGGATAAAAGCATAATACCCCAATGACCAGAAAAGGCACCCCACCCTTTCTAATTTTAAAAATAGGCAAATTACACCCTTGTTCCTTAATTCAAGCTTGTTGCATCCATTTATTAGTACTTTGGCAATGTTCCAAACCAAAACACACTCCGGACGTACGGCACACACTTTCAATCGATATCATGATCTCCTAAATAGCAAGCTGAATCTTATCTGGTTTAACACTTCTAATTTCCTACCTACTACCTTAATTTAATCCATTAATGAATCCTAAATGTCCAGCAAGTCAGTGAAAAATCTCAAGTCTTTATGATTCAAGAATTAATGGAAACCATCTCAAATATTCCCAGTCTCATCTAATCTACTTCAAGTGCTGTGAAATATTAAATTCTACATAACATGCTCACTTCACAACAACACTCCACATATTCAGAATTCAACCTTGCTTGTTGACACTAGGAAGCCACCGAAAATGCTGCCAATTACCAATAATAATTTGATGTCCTTATTTTATTAAGTAGTAATTGTGAGTAAAGTTCAAGCAAGTGAGCAACTAAAACTAGGCAATATAACTAAGTCATAAAATTTTCCAACTATATTGCCTTTCAAATAAAGGCAGTTGGATATGCAAAAATCTAAAACTCACCAACCTCCTGCTCAATTGCATCACCTATCATGCAAGCAGCCTGAACTACCCTCGCACACCCATGCTCACCTCCGGTCATCAACAATCCCATTAGCTTATGCATTGTAATAATAGACATCATGTCAGCTGGCAAGTGATCAAAATATTTGGCATAGGATGCCTTACTCTTCCCTTTCCGAATGAACTCCTGCTCTGCAGCAATCTTATCACGCAACGGCTCAAACCATCCCAAAAATAAAGACTTCATGTAAGGCAAATTGGGAGCTAATTTCTGCTCACACATATCCATTAAAAGCTCCTTATACTCTTTAGCCGCTTGCTCCCACGCTTCAGTCTCGATCCTAGCCTGCCTCCTCCTAAGCGCTTGGCCTTGGTACTTCTGTTTCCCCATCCCATGAACGCTCTGCCTCCCCCAGCGCATACAATACTGTTTCCTCTCCTCCTTCTTCATCTCGGTTAACAATTCCTGAACCTCATCAGCCACAGAAAGACTAACATGATTATAATCATCCTCCACATCAGTGGGTGATACCGCCACAGCCTCTGCCACCGAGGCATAAGTTTTTGGGCACAATCCATAGCTATTGACTTGGCTTCTCACACCGCTTAAAATAGGCCTGTCCACGACTTGGTCCCGGGGCCGGGTAAAAACTTCGCCAATTTTTCGAAGACCCAGTTCAGGATAACAAGTACTGGAGCGAGAATTAAGCTCAAAAAGGGGCCTAAACTTATATTTCTCCGGAAAAGTCGAATCTTGGGAGAATCCAAGAAAGCTGCAGGTGCGAGAAAATGATTGGGGGTTGAGAGAAAGCTTTGTTGGGGTTTTTGACGTAGCTTGTTTAACAATTTTTCTCAACATAACTGGGAATTGTTGGGTTGGTTAGAACAAGAACTACAGGCTTCCCAGTGGAATTTTTGTCTGATCAATTTTGATGCTCGAAGAAAGCTGAGGTCTGCTGCTGTACATTATTGTTTCAAGAATGGAGTTCAAAATTTTAAAATTTTTATTCACATTCTTCAATTCATTTTTAATCATACATTTTTTAATAAAATAATATTTTCTATCAAATTAATAATATTTTCTTCTTTTTTCAACCACATATTATCCGTCACTCTACTATTCTAGAATACATTCTTTTAAATTAATCTCACTCAAACACACCCTTAAATGAAAGAGTTTGAGTTGGTAAACGTCTTCAAATGGGACTTTAAACCCTTCTAAAACCTCTTTTCCATACTGTTGTATGATTTTTCTGTACCAAATTGCGTAACTAAAATAATAATAATCTAAATGTACGTTCGTACCTTACATCAACTTTAGCATCCCTTTGTTTTTAAAAAATCATGGGTGGAAAATGTTTTTTTCTTTTTTTTAAACTGTCTGTTGTCATGTGATACAATATAAATAATTGTGTAACACATGATGTACATGTATCATGATTGTTGAAAAAAAGATAAGAAGAAATGTTCAGCCACTGTTTGACGCACATTAAATTGGAAAGAATGTATTTTTTTTTATTTTTTTTGGTGATGTGATGTGAATGTGGTTGAAAAAAAAAGACAAAGTTATTGATATGATGAAAAATATTATCTTATCGAAGAATGTAGTGACTCAAACAAGGGCTTAGCAACCGGATCTCCAAACACAATGCTCTTTTTTCTAAAACGTAGAGTTAAATGATTGAAATGTAGGATGAAAATAGAGTATTGATGTGACAAGTAGACAAATGAATAAATTAAATGTAATTATTAATGCAATGTCCATAACTTTTGGCTAAATCCGTCGTAGTAACTGTTGTGTACATAGGCACGTTTTTCTTGTTATAAGGCTACCTTTTAAAGGCGCAAATGAGGATAGTAAGTTCCTTCATATTGCCATTTCCTTCGAATTTTTGTACGTGGCATGCATATAAAAGTACGTTTCAAATGGGGATTGCAGTCTTCATAATCAGTTTTCCACTAGCAAAAATGAGTTTAGGATTTTAACATATGATCGTTGAAGCATGTAATGGAGTTACGTCAAAGGGCGTTGAACCATTTTCTTGCCGACAGAGGAAAGGCCTCGGTCGAGGGTGTTCTTCAATGACATCATGTATGTGTACGTATCAAGGAGATTGTGAGATTCGTAATGCCTTTAAACTCATATTTTTGTATATACGCCGTCAATACTTTGTACACTTGTGGAAAGCGAGAAACAATCTTGAAAGATACTGCTCTGGGGACGAGTATATTTTCTGCCATAATCCAGCTGGTAAATATTAGGACGTCAACAGACTAGGCATAAAATGCAATGTCGTGCCAGATGAATCGAAATATTGTACCATTGATCTTCCATAAACAAAAACTGCTCTAAATATAATTATCTTTAAGACATGAACCAAACCTCTCTAGGAAGAGAGGAAAGGACTGGGGGTGTCGTGGCAATAATCACCTTAGAAACCCAAATCTGTATGCCAACCTGGTTCCTTCACAAATTTGAGAATCTCAAAAGAATGTATGATGAATCAGAGATTTGTCTAAGGTTTGAAGTAATGTTTTGCGGCAACAACTGTAACCAATTGCTTGTGTCGTGCAACGAGAGCAGTGCGTGAGATTCCAGCAAGCTGAGCTACGGACGATGCCATGGAGGAATGGACCAAATCATAATTCATTACATTTTCAACTCTTCTTGTGAAATTTCAGCAGGTGTATCTTGGATGGGAACTTAGCAACCATGAATTCTGGATTTAAAAATGCCTTCAATGAAAATGTAAACAGCAAAACCATTACTATCAATATGTATTTTGCATGAATGCAACGCTATACGTGCAGGCAGGGAGGAGTTGAGAGTAAGATCATCAGCAGAAGGAAACAAGTGCAGTATTATATTATAAGTTACTTAAGTTAAAAATGGGGCAACAAATGAGTGAAAATAAAAACTTCAGCCATTAGGACTACCTTTGATCTATTCTCAGACCTTTGCACCCACGGGCTTGAAACAGTTGATATTGCATAAAACAGCCGATTTCATCATATCTCCAAAGCTGCCACCATAGAATTACAACAGTAAAAAAAAGGCATTTGCATATTATTCATTGCATGATGGAATATGGATATAGTAAAAAGCATGCACGTGAAAAAACTCTTAAATATTTAAGTTGAGCCCAACCGATCTATACTGTTCCTGGCTTTCTCTGGCTGTTCAGCATTGTTATTTGCTTTCTCAGCAAAATCCACACTCTCTCTCAATTTTTCCCTCCTGTCAATGCTGGTTCTGGATTTCTCTCTTCGATCCGTGCTTGCCCTAGGTTTTTCTCTTTGATCAGTGCTTGATCTAGACTTCTCTCTCTGATCTGTGCTTTCTCTAGCTCGGCAATCTATGCTGTTTCGCGCATTATCCGTCTGATTTGCAGATTGTATAGATTCATTTTTCAAATGTGCTGATTTTTCAATTGCTATTATGAACTTCTTTAAATGCTTAATATATTCCGGGTAAAGTTCCAGGTCACAATGATTGCCACCTTTAACCCATAAGGGCTCGTACTTCTCTTTGCAAAGCTCCCAGAGCTGCTTCCCGTGGGAGCAATCTACAACGTCATCTGCAGTACCCTGTAAATACAGGGGAGAAGAGAAGCATGTTATGAGGGAGAAGGGAGGAAATCGTACCTGCAAATTCTGCAAGAACACGTTCAAACTACGGATAGATAAGAGTTTCTATCCAGAGGCATTTGTATTCCCGGATTTTTTAACTGAATTTCTCAATACAAAATGATTTAGCCAGTATGAAAGGGTCCTTTTGGATGGTTAAACTGCAAATTAATAGCAGCAAAGGTTTATCACAGTGCCATCATCTGCTCTTCAAGTGCTTCGTGTAGTGCTCACACTATAAAAATAACATATTTATGATGACAGGAATGATAATCAATCTTGGTGGGGTGGATTAGGCATGAACTGAACTGTGGCTTAAAGTTACTTTGGAATCAGGTTCAAGGGAATTATTCTGGTACTATCTAAGAAGTTATTTTGCCACAAAAATGCACCTGCTTGGATAGTGGGAATGAATAGATACACAACAAATGCAAAGATTAAAAATAATAATAATCAACTACCATATTTTAGCTTCTGATATCTCAGCTGTGCTAAAAATAAAGATGAGGCAAAATTTTCTGATATTATAAGCGTAAATATCAAATTAATTGCTTAAAATTGACCTTCTTGTTATGTTAAAGATATGGGACAGGATTTTTCACACTCACTGGCAGCCTCTTGCTTTCCTCTCGCCTAACTAGCTCTCGATTTATCAATAAGGGGGAGACATGATACTTTTTGACTTTATTTTACATGACTTATGCATCTTATGCATCAAAGGCCTAATACCAATAAGCATCCCAATGCATAACAAATTAAACTGTGGTGTAAGGATTAAGGGGATTGAAACAACGAAAGGGTTCAAAAATGTTCTGATCCGTGCAGTAAGAAAATATAAACTAAAGTTTCTCTTCAAAACCGACTCTATCATGGCAGCTAGGATACCAAAAAAGAAGAAAGAAGAAGAATAATTAGATTAAAAACTTGAGCAAGATATGGGCATGGAGTTAAAAATCTTTTGGTACTACAACAAGAATAGGGAACTAATTGTCCTCAATTGCCTGTGATTTCTTCGCACAAAACCGACTCTATCATGGCAGCTTGGATACCAAAAAAGAAGAAAAAAGAAGAATAATTAGATTAAAAACTTGAGCAAGATATGGGCATGGAGTTAAAAATCTTTTGGTACTACAACAAGAATAGGGAACTAATTGTCCTCAATTGCCTGTGATTTCTTCGCTGATGGTTGACACACTAATAATAGTAACACTAGAAGATGAAAAAATGAATTATTAAGTTTTCATACATTCATAGACCCCTCTATAAACATTCAAATCCATAAGACCTGTTATGAGAAAGTAACTGCCAATGCTTTGTTTTTAGTTAAAACATTCTCATTAACGCCTTTTCAGTGCTCATCCCACCCTAACAATGGCTTTGGCTCATCACCTCCAAAATGTCGGTGTTCAAACAGGACAAAGATGCTTTTCAACTACATTAGATTCAGCATCTTCTGGTGATCACGAGTAGCCTTAGGATGGATAAACATTACACACTATTACTGATGAGAATACATATGGAAAATTGCATTTGAGCAATTACAATCAAGCAAAAATCTCCAATTCTGCAATTTATTCCAGAAAGTAACGAGATAAAACTCACATGAATAACCAAGACAGGACATTGGACCAATGGGATTTTTTCAATATTCTGCATCACAAGGGAAAGTAAAACTTGGTCAAATGAAAATGAAGCCTAGAAAACATATATGAAAGTTAAAAGATCAATCTTGTGCTAATTGCATTAAATTATTTTACCTTATAAATGTCAAACCAGTATGTCCGCTTAACTGGATACATTACTCGAAGACCAGACATGATTGGACTGTGAAGAACAACTGCCCTTAATCTAGACAAACAGGATGCCAAATCCAAAGTGGGGCCGCTCCCAACAGATTGCCCGTATAAGATTATATCTTCTTCTTTCACCCCATAAGTATCTTGAAGACATTTATACACAGCTTCTATATCCGCATAAGTGTTCTGCTCACTTGGCTATCAAAAGAATGAAAAATACAAATTTTAGCATTTTTGTCCTAAAATTCCTTTAACACATCCACCAAGTCTGTTTCTCATACCTTGCCAGTGGACTGTCCATACCCTGAGTAGTCATACCTGCCAAAATTATAGGTAATTAGGAAATCAGCAATGAGAATGCAGATTTCAATTGCCTGGTCTTTCCCCTATGCTGTGATTGGTTGGTATCAAAACGACAATTTGCGATAAGCAAAGGACAATAATAAAAAAGCTAGCAGAAATAGAATCTTGTAACAACATCTCACAAGGAAATTAAGTTTCCACAACCAATCTATCTATAAAGATTCTACAACGGGTGGGAGATATAATTGATCAGTTACTTTCGTCAATTAAATAACTATAAACACTCTTTCCACTTCAAGAAACAAATTCTTACTCTCAATCAACAGCTATATTTACAACAGATTCCTCAATGTAAAGATGAATCACCAAAAAACCTTTTGAATAGCCACCCAACCAATCACCTCACAATCTCTAGCACAGTCATTATACAAACAACTTTCTAATAAAAAAAATCGAACCTTTCTCGATCCTAATATACTGAAACAATACAAATAAACAAACAAACAAATTATTGATCAAAATTTTCCAAAATGTGTAGGAATTTCAGTACCCCATCATGTTGACTCGTAGATGAATGCTGAGCTCACTGAAAAGATCATACATCTGACCCAGATCGGCGGCGTTGCCGTGGGAGTATAGAATCGACAGCTTCGCCACCGGATTCTTCACATACATCGCAACGATCTCGTTCCCCCTCTTCGTCTTCACTTTCAAAACATCCACGTTATCCTTCTCCGTCACCTCAGTCATCTTCAGTTTGCCAGTCCCCTCCTCCGCCACCACCCTGTACGACGGCGGATTCGGCGGAAAGAACGCAAACTTTGCCGCCATCGACGACGTCACAGCCCCCATCTATAAATAAATGGATAGAACCTCTCCCTATATACACATATACAGATGTATATATATGTGGGATTTGGAAGGGTTATGAAGAATTGCCCTTTCTATATCAGGGATTCTCGCTAGATAGAGTGGGTTTTGCTCGTAGAATTTGGATTTCAGTTATTACGGTACCATATAAGATTTGTACGTGGTTATCTGTGTTGAAAGGAAAAAGGAGGAGGGATTTTCGGCGTACAAATGGAAGATGGCACGTGGGCCGTAATAAAGAAGAATGACCGAATGGGGTACGAACATTCCGTGCATCATCACTAAAGTCGCTGGTGTTCTAACTGCGACTTTTATTGTGAACGCATCGTTTTGACGTTTTGTAGTTATGTTGTGGACGATTTGTTGAGTGCACGGGGGTATTGGTGTAACTTAGGGTAGGAAATGAAGTGGACTTTAGAAAGAAAGTTGTAGGCTCTCACATACATGAGAGGTAGATAGTTCCAAGAATAATGTTGTTGAATAAAGACACAGTGTTTGGATTAGACTGTCTAACGGCTGGAATGATGTGTTTGTTCAGTTTAAGTTCTTTTCTTTTTCTTTTTGGGTTGGGTAGGAATGCAGTGAGTAGTGGGGTGACAAGCTCGGGTACTTATACTTGGGAGTCTTAAATGTGCTGATTCAAGTCGTTTGACTTGTCTATCGCTGGCTCGACTTGACACATGAGGTGATTCATACTTTTTGAGGAGCAAGTGACTCCTTATATCGAAGTGTGGCTTGACTCGTTTCACGAGTTCGTCCCTCAGTGAGGCAAATTGAATCGGGACGTCCTGTAGATTTTTATTTTTAATTTTTAATTTACGCTAAAAACATGAATGATGTGCGAGTATTTTGTTTTTTGGCTCGCCTCGAGCAGCTCGTCCCACTTCTCACCCCTACTTACAGTTAAATAATTTCTACTTCTATTTTTCTCCCCGAGGCTCGATGTTTTGGACTTTTGGAACAATGTGTTAAGTGAGCATTTGACGTCAAGCATGTTGTGCTTGGTTTTTTTTTTTCGAGTCTCCCTCATTGTTTCGAATGTTTGGCACAATTTGTTATATGTGCATTTGATGTTTGGCATGTTGTGTGTTTGAATGTGGTTAAGTGGATTAAAATAAACATAAATGAATACTATCATTATATATTTGGTACTCGATATTATACATATTATTTTCTTGATATGTAGTGTTTCTTTTTTTTCTTTTTTTCTTTTTTGTTATGGATCCATTAGAACTTCTCCCACTGGCATCGTGTTTGTACTTTGTTGTATTATTGGACTTTCTTGTTATTCTCAATTTGATTTCCTTAATGTTTTGGACTAGGAATTTTTGGGCTTAAATTTTGTAGCCTATGTGGTGAATCAAGAGAACAATACAAATATTTCGTGTTTACTATATACCATTTCAATTTTAAGAAATAAGTTTTAAACATTCAAAAGTCAGGTAATAAATAATATATATATTATATTATAAAATTACATTTAATCTCTCTCTCTCTCTCTCTCTCTCTCTCTATAACAACGACTAGCCTATTTCTCTATCTCTCTCTCTAACAGCGGAGAGCGTCAGTGCTGTGAGTGACGCTGCATAGTGGCACTTTCACCGGTTGCGTACGCAGCGACACTGACTATGGAGTTTTAGGGTGATTCTAGATCTGATTCGATATGCTAATTAGCTAAAAATTTAGGGTGATTTTTGTTTGTGGTTGTTGGTGTTATGCAAATGATGGTGATACAGTGGGTGGTGATGGTGAGATAGATGAGTGACCCGTGCACCATGACTTGTGACATATTACATGTGACGTGTAAATTGTTACCTATGATATTGATATAATGGCATATGACCAATTCTCTTGGATTTGTGACATACGACCTATGCAGTATAACATGTGACTTATGAACTGTTTACATGAGACCAGTAAACTGTTATCTATGATCGATCCAATAACTTGTAACCATTCTTTTTGGATTCGTGATCTGTGGACATTGATTTGTTACTTATGCAATATGACTTGTAATATGTGAACTATTATATGCGACCTATAACATATGAAGTATAACATGTGTACTTGAATATGTGACTTGTTATCAATGCACAAAGACACGTGATATCTGATTTATGACTGGTTAATATTGATTTGTAATCTATTGACATTGATCTGAGACCTACACAATGACCAGTGACCTGTAATTTGTAACTTATGTATTGTGACATACGAATGTAAATCAGTGATTTGCGACCAATTCTATTTGATATGTGACATATGCACAATAACCTGTGACATGTAACAAGTGCACATTGAACTTTGACAATTGAATTATGACTTGTAATAAGGACTCGTGACTTGTGAAAATGAACATGTGACCAGTAACATTTAACTGTACACCCTATGAATATGTGACCACATTGAACTTTGATAACCGAATTATGACTTGTAACAAAGGACTCGTGACCTGTGCAAGTGAACATGTGAGTAGTAACATTTAATTGTACACCCTATGGATATGTGACCACCGGCACCACTATCACCACCTGACCACAATTGCTGCACCACCTCACCACAACCAACATTACCACAACCACCTCACCATCACCATCACCATCACCATCACCATCACCATCATTTGAAAAAAATCAACCACCGCCAAAATTACAGTGACTATGCAAAAATTGGATCAAGTCTGAATAGTGTGTCGCACTTTACAGAAGTGGGAGCTCGTCGCTACAACACTTCTATGCGTTGTAGCGATGATGAAACTGCGTGCTGTAGCATTGTAGCGGCGTTATCGCTGCTGTGACTCCAGTGGGGTGGGGTGAAGAGATAAGGGGGGAAGAGAGAAGGAAAGTGCCACTGAGGCTCCGGTAGGTTGGGCAAAAGGGATAGTGGGAAGAGAGAAGGAAATGCGACTCCGATTGGATGGGGTGAAGAGATGTGGAGGAAGAGAGAATAAAAGAGAGAGTGTGTGATGTGTGTTTAATAATATTATTATTAATATTAAAAAGTGAATTATGACTTGATTTTTGAATAACAAACATTTTTTAAATGTGATCTTTAAAAACTTGCCTCCCTTTGATTTCCACGTGAATCAAACTATTAAAGGCTATGTTTTTGGGCTTTTGTCTCTTTTTCATTTGATTGGGAGGATACTATAATTAATTTAAAAATATGAATTAGGCAATTGTAATATAATTTAGAAATGATTGGTCATATTGGCACCATTTTTTTTTTCTACTTATTGCACTAAAGATATTCAAGATTTGTTTATTCCTCTGTTCTAAAAAGCGAACGGGATGAAACACATCGCTTTGAGGCTAAGCGATAATTAAGCGGTCAACGGACGGCGTTGATCGCTTAATGCGCGACTAAGCGTGCCTAAGCGCGCCTAGGCGACTAGGCGTGCTAGGCGCGCTTTCCCCTTGGAGACCCAATTTTTCACGCTTAGGCGCGCTGTACACGACTCATTCTCTTTTGGTCAATGGATAATTACTTAAATATGCTATGCTC
>CAIGRQ010319057.1:0-15692 GCA_903798375.1 Fraxinus sp. D2006-0159
AAAAATAAAATTGAAGGGTTTGTTTGTGATTTTTTTTTCTCTTGACTGTCCCTTGTTTCCATGCAAAATAGAACTTGCCTTTTTCCTCGTCAAGATTTCTTGTCTGATTTTTCCCCGGGTGGTTATGTGCCTTCCTTAAATTGAGCTAGGAAATTATGGGGGAATATTGGTAATTAAATAGCAGCAATAATTAAAATATCGCAGGGATTATTCAAAATGCTGCTGTATTTATGGGATTATATTTGGAGATTGATTGAATAAAGGAGCTCTAATGGAGTTTTAATTTTATGGATTGTTCTTGTAATGTAGATTTATTTAACTATTCTTAGTTCACTTTGAGATAAAGATTTTTAATATCCATTTTCCTCACAGTACATACTATCTGGTATAGAGCCGTGATCCTAATAGCAGAGGGGACTAGAAGGTAAGAAATCCAAAGGATTGATGATTCGTTGAAGATGATGCGTGAAAATTCAGATTCTCATTCTGAAGCTATCAAGCAACAATCTGAAACCTTAAAGGAGCTTCAACAGTGGATGACTGCTATGAATCTGAAATATGACAGAGACACGTTACAATTCTGCTTCTCATGCTTCACACCAGCAGGATTATCTACAGCAATAGCAATATTAGTTAGGTTTTTTCATTACTGGTCACCAGTTTGCAAAATGGGGTGTTTAGTAAGCTAGACAAGACAATGTCAAATATTTTGTCAAACTCAACATGTTGTACACAGACGTTCAATAAGGAGAATTGGAGACCAAACATATTCAAGAAAAAAATATTATTCTTTATCGTGTTCAACCAGTTACCAAACATTCAGTGAATTATTATCATTCTTCAAGTGTGTACTTTTCATTTCCTTATTTTTTGTGAAATTCAAAACGTAAATGAATCCCAACTGTTCGAATGAAAGATACAACTTCCTGGGTTCTTACTCCTCTAAAAGGTTAATTTTTATATATTCACGTTGTCATAGGTAATTTCTTTGGAAATTATGACAGAACGGAATTAATCTACAATACGAAGGAAACTTACTCAATTGGTATCAGAATTTAACTTAAATCTTTTTAAGGGAAATGTTATGAATTCAAATTATGAGGACTCAATATAATGGCTTGGGCATAGATGAAATGGGCTAGTTCTCTCATAACGAATAGTACATAAGTTAACGGTTTGGACATAGAGATTGGATCGTATTGAGGAAAAGAAACTTTCATTGAAGAAGATGAACTCAAATTACATGTGATCTGATCGTCTAATGTATAAATACAGTTAAGCCAAAGTAAGTACAGCTGTAAACAAACAGCTAAACAAGTAACAAACTATCTAACTAAAATGGCGCCAAATGTAAAATGACAGCTGGCAGCTTGTGCTTCCTGATACTCCCCCTCAAGATGGACTATGCAGATTTACTATAGCCATCTTGGATAGGAGAGGAAATAGAAGAGATGAATGTAATGGCTTGGTAAATACATCAGCTAGTTGGTGTTGGGTGCGACTGGTAACAATTTTATGAATCCTTCATTGACCTTGTCTCGAACGAAGTGACAGTCGATTTCTATATGTTTAGTTCTCTCATGGAAAATGGGATTGTTTGCAATGTGAATAGCTACTTGGTTGTCACAGAACACCAAAGTTGTAAGGGAAATGGTGACCTGAAAATCAATAAGTAGTTGGTGAACTCACACTATCTCGCATGCTGATGATGCTAAGGCTCAATATTCAGCTTCTGCCAAAGACCTGGAAACTGTGGTTTGCTTTTTGGACTTCCAACTGATTAAAGAATTTCCAAGAAAAATGCAAAATCCTGTGATGGATTTTTTGGAATCAGGGCACGACCCCCAATCTGCGTCTGCAAATGCATGAATTTGAAAAGAAGAAGAATCAGAAGAAGCATCAAACAATAAGCCTTGTCCTGGGGTCGATTTTATATATCTTAACAGATGATGTATAGCATCTAGATGAGGCTGTCGAGGCTGTGACACAAATTGACTCAATTTGTGGACAGCAAACGTGATGTCTGGGCGCGACACTGTCAAGTACAATAGACGACCAACAAGACGTCGATACAGAGATGCATCATCAAGTAAATATCCTTCTAGTGCACTAAGCTTCACCTTAGGATCCATAGGCAATAAAGCAGGTTTACATGCCGAGAAACCAGTATCCTCAAGTAATTGTAAAGAGCAATGTCTCTGAGAAAGGAAGATCCCTTTTTGTGATCTGGCAATTTCCAACCCAAGAAAATATTTTAGGTTGCCAAGATCCTTCAGCTTAAACTGAGTGTGCAGGAAACTCTTCAAGGAATTGATCAATTCATTATCTGAGCCTGCAATGATTATATCGTCTATGTAGACTAATAGAGCAATGAATGAAGTTCCAGTTCCTTTTGTAAATAAAGAGTAGTCAGACTTAGATTGTTGAAAGCCATGTAATAAGAGAGCCTGGGAAAACTTTAAGAACTACTGTCTAGAGGCTTGTTTCAAGCCATAGATAGACTTATGCAGTTTATAGACCATCTTCTCCCCCTGAGGTCCAGTGACATGATGTTTAGGATGTCCCATTGGCAAATCCATGTAGATCTCCTCAAATAAGTCACCTTATTAACATCTAATTGCATCAAATGCCATTTATTAACTGCTGCAACTACAAGAAGGGTTTTGACTGTAACTAACTTCGTGACTGGAGAAAATGTTTCATTGAAGTCTAAACCCTCCTACTGGGTGTAGCCCTTTGCTACGAGCTTTGCTTTATACCGATCTATGCTCCCATCAGATTTGAATTTGACTTTGTATACCCACCTGCAACCTATGGAATGTTTATCTTTTGGCAAAACTGCAATAGACCAGGTATTGTTTGCTTCCATGGCTGCTAACTCTTCAACCATAACCCTTTGCCAGTGATCATATTTAGCTGCTTGGTGATAAAATTGAGGCTCAAATGTAGATGATATATTGAATAGAAGCGAATTATGAGAAGGGGAAAAAGATTTATAGGACAAGAATTTAATTAGAGGATACATAGAATCAGTTTGAGAAAAAGATTTATTCATTAAAAGGTTACAATGGTAGTCATAGATATAAGAAGGAGTCTTTCTTACTCTGTTGCTAGTTCTATGAATTTGATCTAAGTTTAAAGTAGGAATGATTTCATGTTCAGAAGTGGGAATGAGTTCATGGTCAGAAGTGGGAAGATTAGTGGATTCACTAATATTTGGAGCTCGATTTTGATTTAAAAAGATTTGAATATTGCTGTCAGAAGCTGTGAAATTGTCAGCATCCTGAAGAAGAGTTTGAGGATGATGTAAAGGGATGGCTTGAATAGGAATTGGAAGCACAAAATCAGGAAACATATCAATATCATCAGTGGATGATACGATGGACTGAAAAGGGAAAATGTGCTCATGGAACACCACATCTCTGGAAATAAAAATGGACTTTGTGACTATGTCATACACCTTATATCCTTTGATAGCAGGTGGATAACCAATGAAAACACAAGCCTTGGCTCTAGGCTGAAATTTTGTTTTTCTAGATGGCAGAGTGGAGGCAAGACAGAGGCTACCAAAAGTTCGTAGGTAAGTGTAATCCACAGGAGCGCTATACAGACATACATATGGAGTCTTATTTTGAAGGATAGGTGAAGGAGTTCGATTTATGAAGAATGTAGCTGTTAAAATGCATTCTCCCCAGAAAGAGATGGGAACCTTGGACTGAAAATACAAGGCTCGAGCAACATTTAATAAATGTTAATGCTTCCTTTCAACAACAGAATTTTGTTCTGGCCTCTCCACACATGAATATTGATGTATCACTCCTTTAGTATTAAAGAATTCTGTAAATTTCAATTCCTTGGCATTATCAGATCTGAAGCATCTAATCACCTTATTGAATTAAGTTTCTATAAGGGAGAAAAATCTAGGAATAATGAATACAACATCAGATTTATCAAGTATACCCGAGTAAATCTGGTGCAATCATCTACCAATGTTAAAATATATCTGTAACCAGCATGAGAAGTCACATTGTAGGGTCCCCAAACGTCGCAATGAATTAAGTCGAAAGCAGCTTTGGATAGATGATTGTTAGAAACAAAAGTAAGCCTTCTTTGCTTTGCCAATGGACATACATGACAGAGAATGTGGGATTCCTTCTTCCTTTCATCAAATCTCAACAAATCTTTTAACAAATCAAGTCTTTTAAAAGACAAATGCCCAATTCTGTGGTGCTAAACACCACTGGTTACATTGCTTGCTAATGTGTTACAATCAACATCATGGACAGAATCACAAGACTTATTTGAAGAAACATTATTTTGAAACAAACACGAATTAAAAGACCTTGCATCTATCACATAAAGGTCTCCAGCTCTTCTACCCTTACCAATCATCTTCAAATTTGGCAGAACCTGAATAATACATGTGTCAGCATAGAAACTTACACTCAAATGAGATCTTCTTGTCAAGGAGCTTACGGATAGTAAGTTAAATTTGAATTGTGGAACATATAGAACATCCTCAAGAATTATTTCATCTGACAACCTCACATTTCCAATAAAATGAACATAAATCTTATCTTGATTGGGCAGAGTAACAAAGGAATTCTGAATCTTCCTTAACGTGTCAAAAATATATGAATTTGAACATATATGACTTGTTGCTCCAGTGTCAATTACCCAAATAGTAGATGAAATATCTATAGAATCAGAGGAAGTAGATAAACATGTACCTGCCATATGATCAGATGTTTCAACTTTGGCAGTAGTAAGATGAGTATTCAACATACTCAGTAATTGTTGGTACTGATTTGAGTTTAAAGTCTGCATGAAATTCCCAATTTCACCCTTAGTTTGTTCTGCATTAGGAGCTGGTCAGTCACCAAACCAGTAATGGCACAATTGGTTTGATTAGCTCGACCTCCTAAGCTTGATTGATTCAGATTCACCCCNAGTTTGTTCTGCATTAGGAGCTGGTCAGTCACCAAACCAGTAATGGCACAATTGGTTTGATTAGCTCGACCTCCTAAGCTTGATTGATTCAGATTCACCCCTCCAGTTCTCTATCTTGATTTGAATCCAGGAGGAAAGCCATGTAGTTTGTAGCATTTTATAATATTGTAACCTGTGTACCCACAGTATCTACACACAGGCTTTTCCTTCCTCTGAAATCTACCATTTGAGTACCCTTCAGATGATTTTTCAAATGGCTTTCTAGCTTCATTTTTAACATAAAAGGCCATTGAATCATTGGCTCCAGTATTTAAATTCACTTTTCTCTGATTTTCCTCTTGCACAACAAGTGAAAACACTTTATTAATTGAAGGAATATGATCCATCAATAATAGCTGACCTCTTATGTGCAAATGATTCATGTAAACCCATCAAGAATGACATGACATACTCTGATAATGTTTTGCAAGCTTCTTATTTCCTCCACATACACATTTTTCAGACGAACATAAAAGTTTGTAGTTACTGAGTTCTTCCCAAACAGTCTTCAGCCTTGTAAAATAAGTGCTAACAGATGATTCTCCCTGTGTTAGATTCATCAATTCACGCCTCAACTGGAATATGCGTGGACCATTCTTCTGTTGATATCTCTCTTTGAGATCAGTCCAAATAGCATAGGCTGAGTCTGAATATATCACACTTGCAGAAATTTCTTCAGGATCCATGAAATCACCATATTATTGTTACGGATCCAAGCATTAAGAAGATCAACATTATCTTCTGGCGGATCAATAGATCCATCAATAAACCCCAATTTATTCTTTACTGTCAATGCAATGACCATGGAACGACTCCAGGAAGAGTAATTATTACCTGTTAATGGCTGTGAAACAAGCATCAAACCAGGATTATCTGAGTGGTGAAGAAAATATGGATTTGATCCATCATCGACTGCGGAATTGCTGGTTGAAGATGTAGAAATGTGAACTGATTGATTTTGCAATTCTATAGCCATTTATTCAATCAATTTGTAATCGAGAATGAAGAGAAAAAAAATTTCGGAAGCATAAAATCATGCTCTGATACCATATTGAGGAAAAGAAACTTTCATTGAAAAAGATGAACTCAAATTACATGTGATCTGATTGTCTAATGTATAAATACAATTAAGCCAAAGTAAGTACAGTTATAAACAAACAGCTAAGCAAGTAACAAACTATCTAACTAAAATGGCGCCAAATGTAAAATGACAGCTGGCAGCTTGCGCTTCCTGATAGATCGTTACAAAAAATGAGCATGCTGAGGTATGTGATTCAAAATTCAGAATTTATATATTTAGCCCTTCTTTGAGTCCCATTGTTTGGCTAATAATGTATTTTGAAATAGTAGATTACAGAAAATGTGCAATTAAAAAATAAGAAAAAGTTTTAGATTAGTATGTCATATTATTTTATTGAATAATGTATGGTTGAAAAGAATATACAGAAAAATCTATTTTGAAATAATGGAGATCAAACAAAGACTAATACAAAAAATCTTGTCCTCTCTATAGAAAATTCAGAAAATACTTAAAATCTCATATAAATTTAGAAAAACTATTACCTAAGACATCTCAATTTTAGTTTCTACTACACTGATGTTTTAAGTTTACAATTAATTTTGTATTTTTTTTTGTATATGCATAGATAATGATAGAATTTGTTCCATATTAATTTGTGTTAGTGAATACAAATTTTCCCCTTTTTTATGTTTGAAAATTTAATTTGATAGTTTGTGTTCCCTATTGGTTAATCTATAAGAATTTATATAATGAGGTCACATTTGATAGGGCACTTCCTTTTTATTTGGTAATTACAAAATGTTTAGAGTTACAATCAGTATGATCACTATGGGACAAATATGTAAAGTTTCCTAATAATAAGGTTATTTTCGCAAGATGTTTCTAAAATGATTTTACTTTAATTTTGCATAAATATATGTGCGTATAAAGCTGTTTTTTTTTTTTTCTTTCTGCATTAGATATTAAAGAGGAGAATTATCTTTTGAAATGGACCCTTTGAAGTATATGATATAATATATTAATTTGTTTTATCATTTAGATTTAAATTTTAATCATGTATCTTTTATATATTTTTAGTAGCCCATGTTTATTTGGGTTCTTTATTAAATTCCTACAAATTAATAGATCGAATACAAATATTCTTCCCCTCTAGATGATCACTATTGGACAACATATATTTATGATCGAATACCATATTCTGCATGGATTTTTATAAATTTATTAAAAATTTTGTTGTTTCACATCTCTTCAAGGAGGGGTGACAACCGGCCCACAACATTTTCTGAAAAATGGAGAACATACACCAGATCGTATTTTGGGTTTAATTATATATATAGTCATGTTTAATGTAAAAATTCTGATGTAGCATTTCTGTTTTACGGCTTTGCACCTTGCTAATTTATTTTAAGTTGTTCACGAGCGAACGGAAGCCTTCTCGCTAAATTATTAAAGGTTAAGAATTTGGTTGTCTGAAAATAAAGGTTAGAGATAAATGCTAGGAAGTGCAATGATTTACCCTTAAATTTCCCAAATTTAACTTTTCTTTTCAAAATAGACATTCAGAAGATCCATACACATTTATAGATATTGAGGACTGAGTATCTTGTTTGGAAGCATCCATGCATACAACCCTAAATCAACGGAGGCTGTCTACTATATCAAGACCCTTCTTGATGCTTTCCAAGTTCTTTGCCATGAACTTACTGTACTTCTTCATGGTTTCCTGTGGGTCTACTTCAAGATGGCCAACCAAGTTCTGTTTGAAGACAGTCAAAAGCGATGCTTTTGCATCGTGGAATGGGCCCCTACTCATAGGGGGCGCAAGAGGCACTACCTGATCAGGTTCAATGGCATAACCCGATAAAACTAAGGGAATATTAGTAAAGTCCCCACATTTCAACACATTGTCGACAGTCAGAGGATCAATGGTCATCACCACCACAAGCGCTCCAAACTCGTCTCTACAAGTCTCCTGGAGCACCCACTTTAGTCCCCCCATCTGTCAAACATACCTATCAGCCCTAAAGTTATCGAAATATATACATGATATTACATTGTACTATTATTCAGTGTGTGACGGTGTTACTTAGTCAAAAGAAGTTATGACTTTTTGCTAATTAAAGAAATTGACGTCGAGAGATCCGTCCATATTCTCGATATGTGTCAAAGTACACAAGTTTAAGTTATATAGAAGCATATGTAAATGAGGAGAAGATAGGACTTACCATTGGTCGTAGGAGGGTGACGTTGTTGCCATCTTCGCCTGTGGGAATATGGTACTCTTTTTGCAAGGCAATGTTATCTAAACCGCATTGTTGCCTAATGTTTTCATCTAGTAGGAGATCAAAGAGACGTTGGGGGGATTGAAACAGCTTATGGGATGCTGCGGCACTTACAAGTGTTGTGGCTGGTTCTCCCGAGTTAACCATACTCGCACCTATCGTCATTCGCAGATTTTCATCCGCAAAATGTTCACTTGAAGGGCAGACAACAGCGCAAAAGGCTCTTGTCATGTGTGCTGCTAGCTTTAACAAGTATCTCCGCTCTTTTGCAACCATGGCTGAACATGAAAAGTGTAAGGATTTCTTCACATGTAAAGACTAAGAAAGATTGATTTATTTTCAATTTGAATTAAAAAATGAGGCCGAGATTTACCGGTTTCATTCCCGATGGGAACACCAGAACTTTCTTGGAGAATGGTGCGATGCAATGTCCGTTGGAAGGTGGCAATCCACCTTGGCGCTCCGAATCCGTTGCCAGATTTAATCAAACTTCGGTAAAGGTGATGAATTGCATGTTCACCGTAACGTACATGTTCTACCCATATAATCTAAACATCAAATGACAAAATCAGTTTCTATTTTCTAATTTGACACAAGAAGTTTCTAGAATTTTAATACACCATTCAGTTCAATGACACATTTAACATAGAACCCTAGACTTTGTAAAGAAAATGTTCTAAAAAAAATGCAGAGAATGGGATAGAAAAATCAATTGCTTTCTTTAATATTGTCAATGTTGAAAATGATAGATAAAATATTCGCGAACGAATACCGGTTAAACAAATATCGAATTTACAACACATACCCGATATGCAACTTACCGTATATGTACTTAACATACCATATATGCAACTAACATACTGATATGCAGTTTATTGGGTAGACAATAACTTACCAAATAATAATTAAGATATAGCAGATTAAATAATTTGCTAATCACAACAAATAAATATTAATTATATAAATAACGATAAAATAGAACAAATAATCTAAATAAAAGAGAATAAAAAAATTCAATTGAACTTTAAAAATTCATAAGACATTAATGTGTAAGATTTGATGTTCCATTTTAAAAAGTCAACCTTATTAAGAGGAGTAGCACAAACTCTTATAAATTGATCTATGTTTTCATCTTTATTTGATGTGATATTTTATCCCTTAACATGTCTCGCAAGATGATGGCTCGTTTGAGCTGACCAATCTTGAAATTCATGTGTTCGTTTTTTTACTATTAATCGGATCGAGTTACTCGTTGAAGATTAACGGGCTCTGATAACATGTTAAGAAATAAGGTTCTATCTTAAAAGGTCAACCTTATTAAGATGAGTAATCAAAACTTTTATAAATTGGTCTATGTTTTCATCTTTATTTGATATGTGATTTTATCATTTAACATCATGCATGCATCTTTAAAACTAAAAATAGGCCTAATTGAGGCTTCTATTCATTTTCTTGATTGTATTAACCTCGATTTCCCAAATAAGGTGATTTGATTATAATACTAGTTCTGAGGTAAGCCCTCTTGTTGTAGTCAAAATAAATTATCGGTTGCAAACAAAGCCAATATTAAGAATGTATACACGAAAATCTGAAATACGAAAAATGATCATATTATCTTCAAACAATTAATTGTCCTTAGCAACGTTGGGGTTGCTTCGAAAAAACTTATTTAATACGAAAGGGTAAAGGATGCGAGCTCTTATAGATCTATAAATGGGAAGAAAACATGTATTGAGCAAGTGAAATAAGTCATAACAAACAACTAAAAGAATTCATATTCGGAAAGTTAAAATTACCTTGGAATAGCCATGAGGCATATCCTGCACTACACAACCAGAGGGAAGCCTCTCGCATTCTGGCATTGCAAAAGAATCTTCCATAAAAGTTAGGATAGGCGCGTCAACAACAGTCCACACGCCATTGTCGTGCCTCTTGCTGTACCGGTGAAACTCCACCTTGCGAACTGGAACCAATGGTGATAGCACTTGGAGCTCAGCAGCCATCTACCAATAACTCAATACACAAAAAGTGGTCAAAAGCGAAATTAGGATTGGAAAACCAGTGTACACTTACCTTCTTAAGTTCACTTGATATCAATTCAATAGTTGAAGCCTTTTTAACCATAGATGGAAATGTCTCTGCCCATTCGTCCTACAAACACAATGCAATAAAGAATTAATTCAAATTGAGAATAACAAGTTTGAAGAATGTTAAAGAGATTGCAATTCTCACCGAGTTCATTAATGTCGAAATAATAGACGAACTGTGCTTCATTACAGTGCAAGTCTTCTTTGAGGCATCAGTGACATGACCTGCATATTTCCTTCTAAAGATAGCATTATGTATAATTTTCATGTATTCGTCTTCATTCAGCGTATCCCATTCACCTGTAGCACTACTACTCCAAAGGGGAGCATCTGTTTCTGCCATTTTTAATAATTCATCCGTAGCCACTGTCCAACTTTCCATGTTTTAAATCCCAAATCTACTTCTGCCCAAAAAGCAACATAAAGGAAAAATCATCTTAAGATATACAAAATCGTACCATATACACGCCTGTGCGGACACAGATTCTCACGTATGTATATATATATATTGAAAAAGTCGGATGGTGTGGAATTATTAAAAAAGTCGGATGGTGTGGAATTATTAAGAGACAAATTTTGATAGAAAGTAAGATAGTCATTTAGAGAGCCTGTTTGGTACGGCTTAAAATTCAATTAAAATTGAAAATATGGCCGTTATTGAGTCCACTCGTCTAATAAAAGTCAACAATAACGACTATATTTTCAATTTTAATCTGATTTTAATCTCTACCACACACCCAAGAATGTAAATAGTGAAATATGTGATTAAAAGGTAAGGAAAAATTATTGACACGATGAAAAATATTATTTTATTGAAAAATGTGTGGTTGAAAATGAATTTTGAAACAACGTGTGAAAAAGGGGCTAAGATTTCAACTAGTGATTTTTCATGTATTTTGTTAAAAATTTATAATATAAACAGAAAATAAATATTTATCTATCTATGATTTTGATATATAGAGCTTGTTTGGTATCGATTATAATCCAATTAAAAATGAAAATATGGCCGTTATTGAGTCCACTCGTCTAATAAAAGTCAACAATAACGACTATATTTTCAATTTTAATCTGATTTTAATCTCTACCACACACCCTCTTAATATCAATATAAATGGTCATCCAATGGTAGGGCGCTAATATTCTTATGGTATATTGTATACCAAAAATTTTAACTGAATCTAAGGTCAATCGGCCTAAGCCTGCAAGCCAGTTCTGTTCAAGTATAACCACATCAGGGCCGAAAAACATCAGTTTACTTTTCTATGTTGCTGTCCCATATTGAAGGTATTCTTGTAAAGAATACCCCCAGTTCCTGCAGTAAGAGTAAAAAACCGGACTCAACCCATTATCCTTGCAAGTCAACCTAATCTTGCATTTTGTCTCTGTCAATCACTTGCTGTTGTTTCAGATAAGTGAGAAGAGAAGCCATCCAAACTGTACTATTGTGATTTCTATATATGCCCATTTCAGATTCTTGGCGTAGTACTTGATCCGAGACTCCCTTTGGAAATAAAGTTGTAAACGAGAAGCAAAATTCACCCTTCACAGTTTTGTGCCTCAAAAAAGCTATAATTGATAATTCCACGTGGAATTCAGTTTTTCCTTGTGTTTCGATCTTTTCACTGCAAAAGTCCATGAAATAAGAGCGCCAAAGGCTCCATAACCTAAATTCTTTCTAGAATGAAATCCTCTTATTCTTATAGCTTACTCGAGTTCTTTGTAACTAAACCTCCTTGACCATCTCCTTTATACTCCGAAAAAGATCTTGCCTATCCCCTTTTCCTTCTCGAGATTTTCTTTTCTACTCTATGTAACTAAATACAATGAGTTGAACGCAGAAAACAAAATATAAAGGATTTGAAGAAATAAAGAGAGGTAGAGGAGACACAAGGCCTAAATTTGCTTATCTGCATGTTATTTTCTATCTCCTTAACAAGAAAAGATGAAACCATCAAGATAGGACGATGAAGCTGAGAAAAAAAAATAGAAAAGAATCAGACTATCAAGAAAGAACTTCGAAACTCACATTTGAACGACAAATGAAAGTTTCCCTCTGCCGTGGTGGTGGCTGTGGCTGTGGCTGTGGCGGTGAGAGCACAAGAGTAACTTGTTAAGTTGACAAATAAGTTTTTAACAGGAAAAAGTTTTTGCTGTAAAAATATTGATGTCGACTTGTTCAAATTATAGTATCACTCCTGAATATTTTATTCCTTTAATTAAAGCTTTGCAGCAGGTCACCTCAGACCGGTAGCTTTCTTAGAATCCGGAAAACCAATTTTGCCCATCACAGTGCATAGAAGTTACACCAGCCTTGAATACGCGTAATGGATATTTTTGTTATTTCGCACGTCCTCTCATTAATAATTTATCTACAGCATATTAACTCCTGTTTGCGCCATATTATATTCCTTATTCTTGTTCTTTTACTAATTTTGATTCACGCATTTTTCAATAAAATAATATTTTCTATCACATTAATAATTTTTCTTTCTTTTTCAACTATACATTCTCCATCAATCTACTATTCCAAAATACATTTTTCTAAAATAATATTCATCAAACACACAAGATGGTCTTTCGCAAGGATTAAAATTAAATTCTTCGTAGATTGTGATAAAAATGTTTAAAATGTATAGTTGAAAAGTTGTGGAACTCATGAAAGATATGATTAATATTGATTATTTGACTTTGACTTGAATTAAAATCATATTTTAATCCTAACCAAAGAGGGGTTAAAAGAGAGAATTGAGAAAAAAATATTTGAATGCCGATTTAACCCTTATATTTTTTTTTTCTTTTGACAACAATGCCCTTTTTTTATGAATGTAACATAATGGTTAGTAGTTAATAATTATATTTAACTCCAAAAATTAATTATAATTCAACTTCATATAGTCTCCATTATAAAATGAAAATTTTATTAAATTCTGTTCTGTTCTTTTATTTGAATTATTTAAAATTATGTTTTATCACTTAAAAATCGAAACTCATCTATATATAATCATATTTTATAATTATAATTTAATAGTTAAAAATCAAAATTCCATTTGAAATTGTAAAGAATAACACTTAAAGGTCAAGAAATGGTTATGTGAAAATAGAGAGAATTGTTGTCAATTTTAAAGACACAAGACCCTGATGATTATAAGTTATTGCCTTAACATATCCAGACGTCTCCCTTAAGAATTAGAAAGAAATATGTAACATTTTCAGATTTATTTTAATTTTTTTTTCTGCATTAAATATTATTAGGATAACAACCACCCATTAGGAGGGCCTCGAGGAGGTTATGACCACCTAAAACTGGAATGACTTCGACCCATAGAAAACTTCACATAAGAGGACTTTATAAAAATAGAGAGGAAATATGGTTTTTGCTTTGATATCAAGTAAATGCCAGAAGTGGAAATGTAATTCTGGTGTAAATTTTTTTTTTTAATCATTAACTTTTGGTAAAATATAATAAAAATAAGAGGTTGGTTATTCAATACTAACGAGTATCTCTAAGAGACTTTTTATTTAAAAAGAGCATTTTTAAACTTGGAGTGACAATTTTTTTATGCACTACAACATTGTTCTCTATTTTATCTCTTTATTTTACTTTTCTCAATAATTTTTTTTAGATTTCTTCTCATATTTTATTTAACATAATTTTTAATATGTCGATGGACAATCATTTTAAATGTGGTTTAAATAATTTAAAAAGTAGAGTATTGAAATTTGTGACTAATTAAATACAATCGTTGTACATTTAAAAATAGAGAGTGAGTTTAGTTCTCTAAATTTGGATAGACAAACTCCATTTCTATTTTTAAAAGTTAAAATAGAGTTTTTTTGGAGTTTATTATTAAGCCTTAGCTCTTTAGAGTATTTTATGCTTTTAGTAACTAGTTAAGAACTATTAGTAGTCCTACCAATCTCCCACGTTGATCGCTTTGTGAAGGTCTCTCTCTCTCTCTCTCAATTAAGATTTTGTTGACGCAACTTTTTAAAGATTTATTTTTAACCACAGATTTTATCAACAAAATGATTTTAAGTTTCGATACATAATGTTTATCTATTTTATTTTTTAACCATATACTGTCAAAATATTGTTCACGTCAAATAGCACTAAATTCATGAAAATGATGGCAATTAATTGATCTTTATGTCTCTCTCTCTTAAATTTATGGATGTACAATAAATATATATGGAGAGGCCAAAAATGGCATATGAAGGGACATCAAGCTTTTCATTAGCTGGAACATATATGGCTATTTATTGGAAAGTCGTAAAAATTATTTTGAGGTATTGATTGGGACAATTGATTATGAATCTTTATTTACAGCTAATCGATTTCTGCATGTCTGAGAAATAATATTATCCCTTGGGGTACAAAAATGAAAATAAAATAAAATAATTTAGACATTTTCTCTCTTTATAACCCTATGTGTTGACCCGAAAAAACGTATCACCAAAGTGGATAACAGATATCGGGCCCACTCATGTCAGTCTAAGCAAATTTCGGCGTGTTTCGACCAGCAAACCGGTGGGAGAAGGATAGCACGTGAACGTGGAAGATGCTTCATGGTGTGAGAAAAAAATGTTAGATCAACTACAGTAATAACTAAAGTGACTGCACTAACAAACAATCACTAACCAAATATATATGACCTAATATACAAACTAGCAATAATAGATCAAGCGAGAATTTATATTGAGAATGCTCTTGTATATTATTCTTTTCAATGTTCAAAGAACTATCCTTTTTTATGTACAAAGATCATCTATTTAGATATTTCTAGTTGACGTGGTGACCATTAGATCAGAACCAAGTGGCCTCATCCTCTTGACCAAAGCCTCACATCGCTGAGCCTATCATACATTAAATACATTGTCAACGGGTCAGCTACATATACAATAGGCTGACACACCTGACATTCTTTATTACAGACGTCATATCAATCATTCCTAAAAATTGTATGCAAATCTTGCAAGAGACAACTTCAATTTCAACCATTCCTAAATATCTTAGCTGGTGTAACTTCTATGCACTGCGAGGGGCATAATTGGTTTTTGGAATCTAAGAAAGTTACCGTTCTTAGGTGACCTGCTTGTCACGGGGTTAGTTTTCTCACACCGGAATAACTAAATATCGTGCGACCTTAACACAAACAATTCCCGTCCCTACGAGAAAACGTTAAGTTAGCCTTCAGATGCTCACAAAATAATTCAACCAAGTAGGCTAAGTTACTAGCACTTTGAGTAGAGTATTTGAAGTAATATAGAAGACAAGTATTCTTGGGAGAAAATCTCTCTTTGTATTAAAATAAC
>CAIGRQ010319073.1:0-17208 GCA_903798375.1 Fraxinus sp. D2006-0159
TAGAATCCCACATTGTTTGGAAAAATATAAATGATCCACTTAATAAGGTGGGAACAATCCTCCACTAATAAGTCGATTTTATTAGGTGGAGTTAAATCCAATATTCCTAACATGGTATCAGAGCTAGTCCCAATTACGCAATGTTGGGTGCCACCCAATTGTTTACAGTTGTTTGGCATGGTCTACGCTATGCGTGAGGGGGCGTATTAGAATCTCACATTATTTGAAAAAATATAAATGATCCACTTAATAAGGTGATGACAATTCTCCCATAATAAGCCGCTTTTATTAGGTGGAGTTAGGCACAATATTCATAGCAGTCCCCAAGTAAATTTAAGGAGTAATCCTCGTATTTAGCTATGAAGGAATTAAAATTTCCCGCCTAAATGGCATTTATGTGACATTAAATAACAGGTAAAATTAAATAAATCATGTAATTCCATGTAGCATCATTTAGATTGAAGTTATAATCCTAGTAAAATTACATAGCATTACTTAAATGTAAGACATTATGTGGAATTAATTGGACTTGGTTTTCACTGTAATTAAAAAATCAACAAATTTATTATTATTAGATAATGACTACATGATCTAATAAATTGAATCAAACAAATTCAATGAACATGCTATTTTAAAGTTGCCAAAAACTTCAATTACTTCATAATAAGAAAAATATTGAAAAATCAGTGATTGGAGAGTTTGAAAATCGTTATAATTCTCCATTTATACATATTTACTGAAAAATATGAATTTTTCTAATATACAAAAAAGCATTTATAAACTATACTAATTGTAGTCATGCATGAGATATCTTATACAACTGATACTTTATTTTTAATATTCTTATCGGAACACGGAGAATTTGAAAATTAAGGGTATTACGTTACGTCTGAAATAAATGTTTATTTAATAATACGATAAGATGATATCGAAATCAGTAAATATCATAAACAAAAATAAGTATTTTTAGTTTATATCATCCTAAATAAACGGACTCTCTCCGAGGTAGGGGAAAGGAAAAAAGAAGTTGGTGAGGATTTTGAGTGACAAATTACCCTTCTTATGGGGCAGAGGACAACTCCTCGAAGAGGGAGAGCCATGAATAATCAACAATTTTCCCTCCTCACGACATCTCATTAAGCCCTGTTTGACACCTATTAATTTCTCATTCTCATTCTCATTCTCATTTTTCATTTCAACTAAACATTCTCTTAATAAAATAATATTATACACAAATCAAAAACTTTTCATCACTTTTCTACCAAACATTTTTACATCAATCACTATTCCAGAAATTCTTTTATACTCAAAATGGGTTTCAAACAGGGGCTAAACTTGAAGAGGGAGAGCAATGAATAATCAACAATAGTCGTGAATACATTGCCTATTTGAAGAGGAGAAAGAAATTAAAGGAGGCTACTGAGTTAAGGGCATAGATGATGAAACTCTAGAAGGATTTGGATGTGAGTCGTCAAGAGAATCCTAAGGCAGGAAAGTTGTAATCATATGTCTAGAGGTTGAAGACAAATGGAGACCCATATGAAAAATATGGACAGTGTTGTCTCGAAGCATTAGGACAAAGTCAAGTCTAAGGATGAGCAAGGACTTCTACCCGTACCTTAGCTTCGACTTTATTTTTGAGGACGACGAAGAGTCAACTGATGAGCGACAAGATCTTCCTGCAGATGCTTCTACCTTGGTTAATGGAAATGCTTCACTCTCTCCAAACAGCCAAGTGGTTGAGGCTCCATCTATTGAGTATGAAAAATGCTAGATTTACATCAAAAAGTGTACATCAAGGTCTTCATCCCCTCATATGGAGAGGTCCACTTGAACAAAATATTCGAGTAAGCCCCTCACCCATGTGAAGGGGGTGTAGTACACCGTGATGTACAACTCGATGTACCACTAGTAATGCTCGGTGAGTATACTTTGCACCCTTACAGCTTAGACTTCATTTATTCTCTTCGAAAATGATCCTTCCATTTTGGCAAATCTTGCAGATCTCAACTGATTTTTTTTTTAATTTTTTTCCTTTTCCCCTATTTGTGCAATATAATTTCATTTCACTTATTAATGTAGTGTGTGTGTGTGTGTTTTTTTTTTTTTTCCCTCATGAATCCTTGTTTCACTTGCTTGCTTAGAATCAAAATTCCCTATGTTCATTTGCAATTGGTCCGGTCAAGGCACCAAATGTACCTACTAATTACTAGAGTTAGTAGGTTCATTAGCAATGGCATTTTGTCGTGTCAAGGCACCAATTGCACCTACTTAGAGTTAAAAGGTTCACTGGCAAGTAGTTCGGTAAAGACACCAATTAGACCTACTTATTAATAGAGTTAGGATGTTCATAGGCAATTGGCCAGATCATTGAACTAATTGCACCTACTTATTAGTAATGTTTAGTGATTTGATCAATTTGAGTTGCGAGTAGATGTTGGCTGTCCAAAAGAAAAAAAAGCTTCACTAAGATTCATGAACCGATTGCATTTAAAGACTATACGGCGGAGTGTACTTCGTCTTGATTGAACTAATAAAGGTAACTTTTCATCGTATGTCCTATTTTACATGGCAAAATGTACCTTGCTTTAATGGAAAGAATACAAAATTAACTTCCCCATTCTAAAGCTTTCTGGTAGTACCTCCACTGATGTTTCTGTGTTTCAACTTTCAAGGATTCCCCTTCTACACCTACAAGCTTATACATTTTGGGCCACATCTACTGAGTCGTCAAACAATCAATCAAGTATAATGTGTGCAACTTGACTAAGGTGAGGCTTGTGACAAATGCCCCTCGCCTTGGATATATGCTGCAGCAGAGAGATGATGCCTCATCTCGGACAATAATATTATTGGCGAGACGTCCAAAAACATGGTCTTATTGCATAAGAAGATACGTATAAGAGACGATACAAAGTGGAATGCTGACCTTGCGTGATATTTTGTTTAGTTGACTGTCATATGATTAGCCTTTTAGGAATAGGAACGATAATTGTACAACAAGTCTTCAATGACAAAAATGAGCTCAAATACAGAATTCAACAATTTACATCTTTTAGCACGGACAAAATACAAGTTTGATGACAAACTTGTACCTTTACAGAGATTGGGATCGATTTAGGTACTAAGGCAATAGCTCTATGACTGTTGGTGCAATTCTCCCTCAATAATTTCAAATCCTCCTGTCTTCAACCCCAAAAACCCCAGCCCTCTGCTTCACGTTCCCCCAAAAACCCTCTCAAAAGTACCTATGTATACGTGTATACAGATACTTATATGCAAACACTTGTATCTGTAGTTTGTGGATGTGAAATGCACCAGAGTGATGCAGAAGCTGCTCCGCAGAAGCCCATCTGCCCCCCCAATTCTATCCGTTAATTCTTCCCTCTCTCTACCCTGCTTTCTCACTCAAGGGTTTTACAAAACCCGAAACAGTGTTAAAATGCCGTCAACTGCCGCCGCCGCCGCCGCTTCCCTCCACCACCCCCTCTACCACCGTCCTGAGAACCCCATATCCACCGTAGTGGCCAAGAACCTCAAGTTTATGAAACTGGCCAACAATCGTTGTATGTGCAGGTGTGTTAATGAAATTGATAGTTGCATTAAAGGGGGGAGTAATGCAGTTCCATCGAGGGCTTGGGTTTTGTCGGAGGAGAGTAAGTATAGTAATAAGAGTGGGTCGCGTGCTCTGTGGTTTAGGACGTTGGCCGGGAACTCGGAGAAGGGCGGTGAGTTTGCCGTCACAGAGGCAAAGGGAGTGGACAATTTGGAAAACGGAAAAGGCGTGGAGGAGAGGCAAGTTAGAGTGCAGAGAAGGCAGAGGAGTAGTGGTGGAGTTGGAGACGGGCTGGTAGTTGGGGCCCCGGACTTGCTGACAATTCCTGGAGTGGGACCGAGGAATTTAAGGAAGCTGGTAGAGAAGGGTTTTGACGGTGTTGATCAGCTTAAACAGCTCTATAAAGATAAGGTATAACTATGTACTCTTTAATATGCTTAAATGTTTTTTATGCTGGCTTGTATATGGACAAATACCTGCATATATGGGTGCGTTTGAGTTGCTGCTATGAGAGGAAACGTATGCATTTGTGTTTCACTGGATATGGGTACGTATTATCTATGTATATTGCATCCTCTTAAGATTCAAACCTTATTTTTGTATGAGGAGTTAGATAATAGTTGTAATGCACATACAGAGGTTTTTTTTTTTTGACATGGAAAAGAAAGGGAAAACTGAAAGGAGTTTTAATTATTGTTGGAGTTTGTGTTGATGACTTGACGACCATAAATGGTTGATGTGTCGTTATTTCATTTTGTGGGCTGGCCTTGACTTTTTTCATGCGCTCTCCCCATTGATGTTTTTCATTGGACTGCTAACCCTTGCTTTGATTTGCAAGTCTTAATGCTAGGCGACGTGTCATAGCTTAGCAGCTTTTTATCTCTATTTTGTAGTTTTTAATTAAAATGTAGGTGGAAGTGCTTGGCTTAAGAGATAAATTGATCAAACTTGATTTTCAGCCACGCAATCCAATAGACTCACAACTAGTATCCATTTATCCAACAATATATGTATAAATTCTTTCCAAATGGAGGCTTAGTCTCCTCAGAGGGTTATATCAATGGATATGTACAATATACACAACTATACACATTGTGTAGCCATTTTATGATGAGTTTGTATTTGCTTGCTGCAGTTTTTTGGGAGATCCAGTCAGAAAATGGTAGAATTTCTACAAAGTTCGGTTGGAATCATACATAGAAACCATGCAGAAAGCATAACTACGTTCATCAAAGAGACCGTGGATGAAGAGCTGAAGGAGAATTCAGATTCTGTTATTAAGCCTTCCCATAAGAAGAGACTCACATTCTGCGTTGAAGGAAATATCAGTGTTGGGAAGACAACGTTCTTGCGGAGAATAGCCAATGAAACCCTGGAGCTTAGAGATCTTGTGGAGATTGTTCCTGAACCCATTGACAAGTGGCAGAATGTGGGTCCAGACCACTTTAACATATTAGATGCATTTTATGCTGAGCCAGAGAGATATGCCTATACCTTCCAAAACTATGTGTTTGTTACAAGAGTTATGCAGGAGAGGGAGTCATCTGGTGGTATTAAGCCACTCAGACTTATGGAAAGGAGTGTTTTCAGTGATAGGATGGTATGTCCTACTCACTACACTTTCTAACCATATCTAGTCCCTGTTTGGTCCCCATTTTCTACAACCTTTTTTTCCCCAAACTCATTTCAACACACGTACTCCCAATAAAATAATTTTGCACATGGATATAACTTTTCTTTACTTTTTAATTCACACATTCTCCAAAAAACTCACTTTTTCTATTGTGAAAAAATCTTACCAAACAAGGGCCTAATGTATTTTTCCAACTTCGGAAAGTATGTCATAACATCTTTTTGAAGTTCTGCATTTTGTTTATTATGGTAATTATATCAGAAACTTTTGAGAAGAATTCAATATCAGAACATTATTATTATGAATAAGTTCAAAATATATTGGTAGAAATCTGGTACTTAACATTTATTACCTTTTCTCTTTTGCCAATATTATAAGAGAGAAGACAAGCAAATGCAGTTACTGGATTTATGCAATTGATTAATTTTGTCATTCTATATGATGAAGGTCTTTGTGAGAGCTGTTCATGAGGCAAAATGGATGAATGAGATGGAGATCAGCATTTATGACTCGTGGTTTGATCCAGTTGTTTCAAGTTTGCCTGGTCTTATTCCTGACGGTTTTATCTACCTAAGAGCAAGCCCTGATACTTGCCACAAGCGTATGATGCTGCGTCAGAGAGCAGAGGAAGGTGGAGTCTCTCTAGAATATCTGCAGGATTTGCATGAGAAGCATGAAAGTTGGCTTTTCCCATTCCAAAGTGGAAATCATGGGGTTTTATCTGTCAGTAAGCTACCACACGATGCTGACTGGTCTTTGCATCCACATATAAGGGACCGTGTTTATTATTTGGATGGCGATCATATGCACTCAAGCATCCAAAAGGTATTATGTTAATCTGTCAAATTCTTTTTGAAGTGATCAGTGTGATTCGCAAACCTTTGACTTGCCTCTGTTTTGTAATGAGCAGGTTCCTGCCTTGGTTCTCGACTGTGAGCCAGACATTGATTTTAGCAGAGATATGGAAGCTAAGCAGCAGTATGTCAACTTCCCTTGTTCTAAATTTTTTGTTTTATTTTACTTATATGGTAAGAAGTCCTATTTACAAAATAGTGTGCTGTTCTTGGATCTGGCGTTCTCTAGTCTTATAATATGCTAACATGTGAATTTCTTGAATGGGCTTTTTTTTTAAAATATATCAGTCAAGAGTATGACGCTTACATTAGAGAAATTGGCCATGTGACAAAATATTCTTGATGATTTTGGAGTGAATTCTGAGCCTCTCATGTACTAGTTGGTGTAACATTAAAATCATACTATATTCTTCACCTGCAGTGGAGATCAACAGTTGTTGCGGAACCTTAAATTTTTGCTTATGCTGATCTATTACAAAGTGACAACTCTAAGCTCTAAGATTCAATTTAAAAATGCTTCGGAATCTATTTCCACAGTTTTTTTTTTTTTTAAACTTGAAATGTTTTGAATATGCATCTCCCTTGAGAGCAGTAATTTTGTATTTTGAACACGATGACTGCTAGTCCAGACACATTAGAAAGAGACGTCTAGTTTAACATATATTTTGAAGCTTCTTTGGAAAGTAATTAGTTTTCTCCCGTATGTTTCCTTACTGATTTCTCATTACTTGATTTAGTGTTTCATGTTTTTTAACATCTTAAAGGGGATATCTAATCAGTTTGGCATTCTTTCACTTGTGAAGATATGCTCGCCAAGTTGCAGAGTTCTTTGAATTTGTGAAGAAAAAGAAAGAAGTCACTTCGTCAAAAGCTGGAGAGAACCCAGCAATCAGCAATCAACCACAGGGATTTCTGCCTCATCAAGGATTATTGATGCCGGGTACTCAGCATTTCCCAGAATCACCTCTCAAATCTTTGGATTTTCGACGAGCCATGTCATATTTCTCTCAGTAGTCGAACTTTGATCTGCTCTTTAACAATATGTTGAGATTTCTGAATCTGATGCGTTCAAAATGTTGTGTAATTCCTCTGCATGTGTAAAGATGTTAAAGTGTTAATCAAACTTTGTAGATTTAGTGCTAGGTGTAACTTGCATAACACGCTCTTTGTTTGTTTGAAGGTTCAGGAGTTTCTCAATTTGATATCTTTGTACAGTTTGTTTTCAGGGGTTCTGTGGTATTACATCTACCACAAAATATGACTTTTTCAAAGTAAAAGTTTGAAATGGTAACCTATCCTAATGTATTTATAAGCGTAGATTTACTTAACAGTTACCTCTGCTTAATTTCAAGCTTTGCTTATCAAACCTGCAATCTTTAGCAAAGTGGGTTGCTTTAATCTGAAACTAAGCCTTTGTTTAGTGGGGATTAAAATTAAATTTTTAGTACATTTTGTTTGAATTTGAAAAAATGCGTGGTTGAAAAGTTGTGGTTTTTATGAAATATATGATTAAAATTAATTATCGATTTTGTTTTAAATTAAAATTTTAATCTATATCAGTTTTGGGCTTAAATTTAATTTCTGGTCATCAAATATTGGCAGAATTGCAGACTCAAGGAAGCGGGTAACAGCATATGTTATTGAGTTAAAATGTTAGATTTATTGTTTTGTACGGGTTTTTCTTTATCTGTTAGAACAAAAAATAAATAAATAATAAAATAGACAAAAATAAAAATAAAATACAAACAAAGAAAGTAGCAATTGTGTAGAGCGTTGTTGGGTTTCAGTTAGTCTTAAGGAGGATTAGTTGGTTAGTTTCTAGATAACATAACATTAGATCATACAATATTCCATCTCTATGGTCTCTTCCTTCTCCTGCATCTCCAATTAATCCAACTACAATATGTATTTTATATTATATGGTCTCTTCCTTCTCCTGCATCTCCAACTAATCCAACTACAATATGTATTTTATATTAATTGGTACGTAGACCTAAATGAATTGGATATGCAGGCCAATAATAAGGAAATTATACATAAAACCAGATTTTTAATAAACACTATTTCAATTTTATAATATATACTTTCAATTTTCAGAAATTAGGTTCTAACTAACAAAAAATATATATTATATATAGAAAATTCATAAATTTGGGATGATTAAATATTGTCCTTGAAATCATGAATTTCGTTACTATTTGAAAAACAAAATTCCTCTAAAACACCTCTTCCTCATCTCTGTAACCGACCGATCTTTTAGAAACGACGTCATTGTTCTCTGTAATTGGAAATTGCTTGGTGCTACGAGGTCACAAATATTTCGAATTTAAAGAATCACAAATAATCCGAATTATTGGTGCAAGAAGGTCACAATTATTTCAGCTGAAATCACCTCTTGATATGGTCGATAATCCAGAGCCTTGCCATCGTTTTCTACAATTGGGAAATATTGGTCCAAGGACAAAATAATCCAAATTTAGGACACCATTTTTCTCTGTACAATTGTACGTGTTCCTTTACAATTATTGTTTTATGTTGCATTGATTTTGATGGCCACCATTTTTACAGTTCATCGTCGTAATTGTAAAATGGTAACAATCACATATTGCAGATGCATTGTTTGCTACTTTTACATACTTGAACGAACGAATCCAGGAATCGTTACATGATTAGAGGTTGTTAGTCACAATAAATTCAAGTACTGCTTCATGGCGCTTGGTACATCAATTAGAGGGTGGTTACCTGCCATCGTTGTTGATGGTACATACCCGACTGGACACTATTGTAGTACATTGTTCACAACATGTACATAAGATGCGAATAACAACATATTCTTACTCGCAGTTGGAATTGGAGATAATGAAAATGATAAATCATGGACTTGGTTTTTGAAAAGTTGAAGTTTGCTTATGAAAGAAGGGAAGGTCTATGTTTTGTATCGAATCGTCACAACAATATCAAGAATGCAAATGATCGTGTTTATCCAGGAACTTGTCTTGGGATTTGCACATACCATCTACTACAAAACCTGAAATCATATTACGGAAAATCAAGTCACAACAAAACTCAACCATTCAATGCAGCTGTGTGTGCGTACACATTAATAGATTATGAGTACAATATGCAACAGTTAGACAATTTCAACTTGAAGATTAGGGGTTACTTGGTAAGCTATTACTTTCAATCACTAAATACTATTACGGTTTTTGTATATCTAATTTCTTATTCAAGTTTCCCATTCTGTAGAATGACGTTAGACTAGAAAGGTGGTCACGATTCCACATACATGCAAACAGATCCTCCACTATGACGTCTAATATAGTGGAATCGGTGAATGCGGTCACAAAAGCAGCAAAGAACTATAGAGGTTGGACCAGAGAAATGGTCATGATACCATATGCAGGCAAACAGACACTCCACTATGACGTCGAATATAGTGGAATCGGTTATTGCGGTCACAAAAGCAGCAAAGAACTATCATATTGTGGCTTTGTTGAAGTCATTGCGAGAAATCATATAAGTAAGAATAAAGATCTTGCAAATAGCAATTTCGCGAAGTTGTCTACCAAATATGAAATTAATTAGAGAAATGAGCACAAAATTGAAGAACATGAGGGTAATTATAGTATATGTTAAGATTATTTATTATATGTGACCTAATAATGAACCTGAACGTTCTATCTGTGACCTAACATGATGTTTTTTCTCTATGTAGGTTTCTCCTGCCAACCAGACAATATCTTCCATTGCGAACGAGAGCTCCACATTTGTTGTCAACGTAGAACATCGTACGTGCACATGTAGGATGCTCCAAGTTGATCAAATACAATGTCCACACACTTTAGCAGTGATATCGACTATGAAGGGAGATCTATACGATTATTGTTCATACTTTTACACACGAGAGACGTACATTAATGCATACCAGGAATCTGTATACCCAGTCGGTAATCGAAATGAATGTACTGTAACTCAAGAAATAGAAAGTATAGTCCCACCCAACCAAAAGAGGAGTTCAGGAAGGCCAGAAGAAAAGAGGAAAAGATCATCCGGTGAGAGAAAACAAACAATGAAATGTGGACGTTGTCAAGGAAGTTATAACAATCGGAGGACGTGCACCAACCTGATTCCATTAAGCCAAAATTGTGACTCTGGAAAATGATAATGACTTTCAGATAATTTTTTCATTTCATTTGTAACATTAATTGAAACATTTGTGTCCTAATTTAAATGAATATTTCATTTTATCTGTGACCTGTTTAACAGTTGTGATGTAATTAAAATAAATTTGCCATTGTATCAGAATTGTGACATGAGAATTTTTTTTAAAAAAAAAAAAGTTTGTGACCTTTGTATCTCTGAGTACATGGCGTGTGTAGCCTATGAATTTGGACGAATGACTTGAAAAAATTTAAATCAGTGATATATGTGGCCTGCCATCTCTGACTTGTGGTCTGTGACCTGAGATGTTGAAAAAATATTTTGCGACCTGTGCATCTCTGAGTGCATGGTATGTGTGACCTATTAGCATACAATATGGAAAAAATTCATGTCAGTGATATTTGTGACCTGTAACTTGTGAACTTATGACCTGTGACTTGAGATGTGGAAAAAAAAAAGTTTGTGACATGTGCATCTCTTAGTACATGGTATCTATAACCTATGAGTTCAAACAGTATTGGTTGAAAAAATTTGTATCAGTAAAGTTTGTAACCTGTCGAAATATATCACAAAATTTCTGATATTCGTGATCTGTTCGTATCATTAAAAAAATATGGCAATGTAACCTGGTAACTTGGAATGTGACATCTAAAACAAATTTGACAAATATGAAATGCATGTCTGTTACATTGATAATAAATGATCGAAAATATCCATGAATTACACTATTTCTAATATTCAAAAGAATTTAACATCTACTAGCAACTAAAACGGACACTGTACTATCACTCTACGCCGATGCTATCTCATTTTGACTTCACTAACTTTGTGGACTTCTTGATCTCCTTATGTTTGAAGAGTAACTAGCAATGTCCAACCTAGCACGGCTAGCATCAAACGTCATCGGCATGGACTTTATGTCGTTATAAAGCATGTATTTCGCATAATTAATCACAAAGATTCCGCAGCCATGTCTAAAAATAATACAAATGGTAATATATCACTACTCAGAAAATAAGTGTAATAGTATGTTTGTAAACAAAAAAATAAGTCACAAGTATACTCATTCTGTTGATGTGGAATGTTATCGGCAACCAATAATGTCATCCTCATTGGATCAACATCATTATCATCAGATGTCATTTTTCAGATGCCCAACCTCGTCAACAAATGGGGAATAATTCTTACAAATGGTTCAATCCCAGCGTTCACCATTTTCTCCCAATACGTCTTGTAGCTGGAATGGAACAAATAGAGTATATGTTATCTTATGTCCACACAACCAAGTATCCAATGGCCACGATTTGTGGGTAGGTTTGGCAGCAGCATGTAGTCAACTTCTACCCAAGGACAATTAAATTCTAACTAACTACCTGTGACAACTTCAACAATATACGAATCTATCATTATCACATTCAGGTCCTTCATGTATTGGGAAAACAAATTTTTTATTTTCGCCTGGAACAATGAGTTGGTTGTGGTAGCACTCGATTTTGCGCGCGGACGTTTTGTCACATATTGCCGTAGATAATAGAAACACACATCCATGTGCTGACAAAAAGACTAACAATCAGGAATCTAGGACTTGTGACCTATACATATATGTTTGTGAACTGAGCATAGGATTATGTGACCTGTGACTTGTGCACTCTGTTATCTGTGACTTGTGCATATGTATGTGACATGTGACCTACAAATGTCTGCATATTTTAATAGAACATTGTACGTGACTTGTGGTCTAGACATACAACTATGTAACATACGATATGCGTATACGTGTATGATATGTGACACGTGCATATAATCTGTAACCTAAGCCCATCACAACGTGCCACTTCATATTTGAAACATACTGTGCTACTAAGAGAAGATTATGTGCATACAAGTTCGTGACACCATGTTTTGGAATCTGCGATTGACGGCCCAATGACAAAGGTAGGATGAATGACATCATCCGCATCGCTAAATTTTTTCCTGAAATTAGAAAATAATCAAGACATAACTTGAAGAAATTTGTTTGTACATTAGTTCACAATCACGTATTACATAAATTTAACCCTTACGTACTTGTTTCTTGGTTTGTAATCTCTATTGAACTAGTTATTCAATACAACATCAACCTCATCTGCTGGCTTATCATGGTTTTGAAAAATGACAATAGCGTCTGAATGCTTGCTTTGTTTTCCTTCACCTGTGATGTATGGAGATTGTAGTACTCTTGTGGGTTTGGGAGCCCTCTTAACAGGCAATCCAGACGATGGTGCAGAAGGGAATGATCGCTGCATAAAGACACAACATCATTAGCGTGACTTGTGGAGGTGTGACATATGACCTATGCACCTACATATGTGACCTTGTGACTTGGTGTTGCTCGATCGTAATTGTTGTTATGTTCTGGACACGGTGGTGACAGAGTTTGATTTGGACCCTACTAATGTGGCGATCACAATGAACTACCAATTGAAAAAAGATCCGCCTCCAGTCAGAATAACAAGTGATAGCAATGTTTTGTCGTACATGACTCTCGAAGGTATGGATCGTGATATTTCCAGATATCCCATAAATATTGAGGTCACAGATTTAGAAATTGGACATCAATGTCTTAGTTTTCCATCAGTCTAGGCAGTTTCGAATAATGTACACTATGGAGAAAAGCTATTTTCGTTACAAGAAATAGCAGTAGATATATGTGAAGCAATAGTAGAACCATTAGGTCACAGTAATGAAACCGAGGTCACGATTGTATTCGCTCCTGATGCGAGAAATGTAGAAGAGGACAAGGTGTTTTGTAATAAGGATATTTTGAAATTAAGCTTGTGTTTTTATGCCATACAAAATATATTTGAATTTTTGGTTGTTCGATCAGACAAGTGAGAGTATCTTATCAAGTGTTCCCATGATAAGTACAATTGGATATGAAGATATTCAAGGATGGGTAAAACAGAGCTCTTTAAGATTAGAAAGATTAGTGATGGACACACATGTGCTTCAAACATAGTATTAGGATCTCACAGACAGGTCACAAAGTCTGTAATGTCCTTCTCCATCAAGTATAAGTACACATCGTTGCGCACTATATACACTCCCAATGATATATGTAATGACATCTTACACACCTATCGAGTTTCTTTGAATTATGTTAAAGCATGGAGATCCCGTGAGAAAACTTTGAAAATAATCAAGGGTGATCCTAAAGAGTCGTTCCAACAGCTATCGAGCTACTTTTACATGCTTGAACGGACGAATCCAGGAACGGTTATAGGATTAGAGGTTGATAGTCACAATAGATTAAGTACTGCTTCATGCGTTTGGTGCATCAATTAGAGGGTGGTTACCTGTCATTGTTATTGATGTCACATACCAGACTGGGCACTACGGTGGTACATTGTTCACAACATGTACACAAGAAGCGAATAACAACATATTCTTACTCGCAGTTGGGATTGGAGTTAATGAAAATGATAAATCATGGACCTGGTTTTTGAAAAGTTGAAGTTTTCTTATGGAAGAAGGGAATGTCTATACTTTGTATTGAATCGTCACAAAAGTATCAAGAATGCAATTGATCGTGTTTATCCAGGAACTTTTCATGGGATTTGCACATACCATCTACTACAAAACCTAAAATCATATTACGGAAAATCAGGTCACAACAAAACTCATGCATTCAATGCAGCTGTGCGTGCGTACACATTGACAGATTACGAGTACAATATGCAACAGTTTGAGAAGATCAACTTGAAGATTATGGGTTACTTGGTAAGCTATTAATTTCAATCACTAAATACTATTACGGTTTTTGTATATCTAATTTCTTATTCAAGTTTCCCATTCTGTAGAATGATCTTAGACTAGAAAGGTGGTCACGTTCCACGTGCATGCAAACAGATCCTCCACTATGACGTCTAATATAGTGGAATCGGTGAATGCGGTCACGAAAGCAGCAAAGCACTATCCTATTGTGGCTTTGTTGAAGTCATAGCGAGAAATCATACAAATTTGATATTGTAAGAATAAAGATCTTGCAAATAGCACTTTCGCGAAGTTGTCTACTAAATACGAAATTAATTAGAGAAATGAGCACAAAATTGAAGAACATGAGAGTAATTATAGTATATGTTAGATTATTTATTATATGTGACCTAATAATAAACCTGAACGTTCTGTCTGTGACCTGACATGATGTTTTTTCTCTGTGTAGGTTTCTCATACCAACCAGACAATATTTTCAATTGCCAACGAGGGCTCCACATTTGTTGTCAACATAGAGCAGCGTACGTGCACATGTAGGATGCTCCAAGTTGATCGAATACAATGTCCACACACTTTAGCAGTGATATCGACTATGAAGGGAGATCTATACGATTATTGTTCATACTTTTACACACGAGAGGCGTACATGAATGCATACCAGGAATTAGTACACCCAGTCTATTATCGAAATGAATGTACTGTGACTCAAGAAATAGAAAGTATAGTCATATTACCACCCAACCAAAAGAGGAGTTCAGGAAGGCCAGAAGAAAAGAGGAGAAGATCGTCCGATGAGAGGAAACAAACAATGAAATGTTGACATTGTCAAGGAAGTTGTAATAATCGAAGGACGTACACCAACCTGATTCCATTAAGCCAAAATTGTTACTCTAGAAATGATAATGACTTTTAAATAATTTTTTTATTTCATTTGTAACCCTAATTGAAACATTTAGGTCCTAATTTAAAAGAATATTTCATTTTATCTATGATCTGTTTAACAGTTGTGACGTAATTAAAATAAATTTGCCATTGTATCAGAACTGTAACATGAGAATTTCAAAAAAACAACGTTCGTGACCTTCATATCTTTGAGTACATGGCATGTGTAACCTATGAATTCAGACGGATGACTTTAAAAAATTCATATCGGTGATGTATATGGCCTGCCATCTCTGACTTGTGGTCTGTGACCTGAGATGTTGAAAAAACATTTTGCGACTTGTGCATCTCTGAGTGCATGGTATGTGTGACCTATGAATGCATACAACATGAAAAAAATTCATGTCAGTGATATTTGTGAACTGTAACCTATAAACCTACGACCTGTAACTTGAGATGTGGAAAAAAAAAATTTGTGACATGTGCATCTCTAAGTACATGGTATGTATGACCTATGAATTCAGACAGTATTATTTGAAAAAATTCATATCAGTAAAGTTTGTAACCTATCGAAATATATCACAAAATTTCTGATATTCGTGATCTGTTCGTATCAATAAAAAAAAATATGACTATGTAACCTGGTAACTTGGAATGTGACATCTAAAATATATTTGACAAATGTGAAATGCATGTCTGTTACATTGATAATAAATGATTGGAAATATGCATGAATTACACTGTTTCAAATATTCAAAAGCATTTAACATCTACTAGCAACTAAAACGGACACTGTACTATCACTCTACGTCGATGCTCTCTCCTTTTGGCTTCACTAACTTTGTGGACTTCTTGATCTCCTTATGTTTGAAGAGTAACTAGCAATGTCCAACCTAGCATGGCTAGCATCAAACGTCATCGGCATGGACTTTATATCGTTATGAAGCATATATTCCGCATATTTAATCACAAAGATTCCACAGTCATGTCTGAAAATAATACAAATGGTAATATATCACTACTCAGAATATAAATGTAATAGTATGTTTGTAAACAAAAAAATAAGTCACAAGTATACCCATTTTGTTAATGTGGAATGTTATAAGCAACCAATACTGTCATCCTTATTGGATAGCAGCATTATCATCAGATGTCATTTTTCAGATGCCCAACCCCGTCAACAAATGGGGAATAATTCTTACAAATGGTTCAATCCCAGCGTTCACCATTTTCTCTCGGTACGTCTTGTAGCTGGAATGGAACAAATAGAGTATATGTTGTCTTATGTCCACACAACCAAGCATCCAATGGCTACGATTTGTGGGTAGGATTGGCAGCAGCACGTAGTTAACTTCTGCCCAAGGACAATTAAATCCTAACTGACCACCTGTGACAACTTCAACAATATACAAATATATCATTATCACATTCGGGTCCGTCATATATTGGGAAAACAACTCTTTTATTTTTGCCTGGAACAATGAGTCAGTTGTGGTAGCACTCGATTTCGCACGCGGACTTTTTGTCACAAATTGCCGTAGATAATAGAAACACACATCCATATGCTGACAAAAAACAATAACAATCAAGAATCTAGGACCTGTGACCTATACATATATGTCTGTGAACTGAGCATAGGATTATGTGACCTGTAACTTGTGCACAGTGGTCTGTGCCCTAAACATAAGAATATATGACATGTGACCAATGCATATAATTCTGTTACCTGTGACTTGTGCATGTGTATGTGACATGTGACCTAGAAATGTCTACATATTTTAAGAATAGAACATTGTACGTGACTTGTGGTCTAGACATACAACTATGTAACATGCGATATGCGTGTACATGTATGATATGTGATACGTGCGTATAATATGTGACTTGTGACCTATGCCCATCACAACGTGCCACTTCATAATTGAAACATACCGTGCTGCTAAGAGAAGATTTTGTGCATACAAGCTCGTGACACCATGTTTTGGAATCTACAGTTAACGACCCAATGACAAAGGAAGGACGAATGACATCATCCACATCGCTAAAACTTTCCCTTAAATAGGAAATAATCAATACATAACTCGAAGAAATTTGTTTGTACATTAGTTCACAATCACGTATCACATAAATTGAACCCTTATGTACTTGTTTCTTGGTTTGCAATCTCTGTTGAACTAGTTCTGGCTTATCATAGTTTTGCAAAATGACAATTGCGTTCAAATGTTTGCTTTGTTTATCTGCACCTATGATGTATGGGGATTGTAGTACCCTTGTGTGTCTAGGAGCCCTCTTAATAGGCAATCTAAACAATAGTGCAGAAGGGGATGCTCGCTACATAGGACACAACATCATTAGTGTGACTTGTGGAG
>CAIGRQ010319144.1:0-20293 GCA_903798375.1 Fraxinus sp. D2006-0159
TTCAACTCCTATTCCGGATCGTCTTTTGATTATTTGCAACTTAGATCCCGAACTTTGATTTTCTTCACTTTTTATTCTTTTTCGCCCATTTTCGCACACTTTTCATTCCATCCAGCAATATAATCCTACAAACACAAATTATATCGAATTAAACCATATTTCAACATATTTATCGACATAGTCCATGTTTTGTGGTATAAATAAGTGCGTAAAACACACTTATCATGTGTGGGGTGGGGGAGGGGACAAAGTACCATCAATTACTTAGTGCAATAAAGTGAGATATATTGCAACAAAACCCTTAATTAACTTTTGTAATTCATCTATCCTATCATTTCTTTTTGTTTGGAATCTGATGTTGAGAATTAGAAAACCTAATTTTATTCCACCAATAGAAATCAATACGTAGAAATAAAAATATACACTTAATAACACGTAATATTTATAGCAGTTCGCATTAACGTGAAACTATATCCTTTTTAGCTGATCCAATAATTAATGAAAATGAGTATATAATAATAGAAAACACATGCCCTATCTTTTTAACATCTCTCTCTCTCTCCTATTATTGTAATATAAGAGCTTAATGATGGATCCCCATTTATAAGATAAATTAATGCAAGACCAAAATTTATAGGAATACAAATTCATAAACTTTGGCTCAGGGGAAAACCCCCTTCCAAATTATCATCACTTATTTTCTCATCCTATCAGTATCACTTATTTCAAACTAAGAAAATATTTTTCCTTTAATTTTCTGCCCTATATATTTCAAACAAGTCTAACTTTTTCTTCTAGACTTGGAAAAAGCTTTAATATGAAATAGCGATTTAGACCCATCTCAATAGAACATGTAAAACACACACGAAATTGATCTTCTAATCACTTATGCTAACTTATGATAAGCACAAGGTGACGTGGTACAATCGAATAAGTGATATAACCAGTTTTGTAACCAATCATTATCTCCTTTCATCTATTGTAGTACATCATATCACCCGAATGCTTAGCTTGCTTAGATTATGAGCAAATTGAAAATTGAATTAGTAAAATTTTATTTCAACTAAAATATTAGGAATAATTTTCCACTTTCAATTTGTATAAACTCTCTCCACTACACTAACACCATATCAATCTCTATGGATGAAAAAAATAAAGTACAATCAATTACGTAGTGTAATAAAGTGAGATATATCGCAACAAAGCCCTTAATTAACATTTGTAATTAATCTTTCCTATCAATTCATTTTGTTTGGAATATGGTGTTCGAAAACCTACCCAGGGCGAACCCCCTTTCAAATTATCAGCACTTATTTATCATCCTATCACTATCACTTATTTCAAATAAAGAATATATTTTACCTCTTTTCAGACAAGTCTTAACTTTTTTTTCTTCTAGACTTGGAAAAAGCTATATTATGCATTAGCGATTTAACCCCATCTCAATAGAACTTGTTAAAAAATAAAAATGGAATGGTGAACAAAGAAATATATGATTGGATGTCTTTAGAAACGATAATCATGAGAATTTTCTTAAAAGACATTATGTTTGAGTTGGATGATATGATATGTGGCCATGTATTTAAATTTTTGAACTTGGACTTTATTTCTTAAAGAACTTGAAACAAGTATAAACAAAGGGGAGACAATTGGTATGTTTTAGTCATTTCATGAAATGTGTGGTTGAAATAGTTGTCGGTACTTATCATGACAACTAAAAATGGAGTAGCATGAATGCTATGTGAAGTTTTCACAAGATTTGCTTGCGATAACTTAGGAGACATCCCCAGGAGAGGATTAAGAAACTTTGTTTGCTACTTATTCGGGATTTAATTTTATTTATTTATTTACTTATTATTATGTTAAGTGGATATTTACTTAATATAAGTTAAATTATGTTAATTGTAGGTAAAATTTTGGATTGGACAGATTTGAATGAAATTGGATTAAACCGTTACAAAATTGAGGATTAGGGACACACAATTTTAGAGAGAAAAATACATAGAACGTCAAGACCAAATTCCTTCCTTCATTAGGATTTCAAAACTCGGTTATGAACTCTACACCCTTTTTTTTATTATTTTTCTTTCATTAGTATGAGTAGCTGGATCATTAATAAGGACAAACAACGTAATCTATGTGTGATGTTTTTATTTAATTCACAAGATTATAGTAGTTAAATGTATGCATGTCAATTTTAGTTATGGAATTTAATGCTTTGAATTTCTTGGCCATGTTTTGTATTTGGCAATTCTGTAAACAAAAAGGATTAAATTGTACTGTGTGTAAAAAGTCAATGAGTAATGTGCAAATAGTTGAAAATAGGGCTATTAGGTCTAGGAGTCGAGAATTGCAAAAGGAGGAAAAATGGTGTGGATTTTCGTTAGACTGTCACCAAATTATGGCTTGAGCTACAAAAGTAGAAACATCATCACTGGACTGTCGCCCCTCCTTCGCTCGATCGACGGGCTATCGTTTGACCAACCTCGACCGTCGCTGAGCCCTCGCTCGAGCGACGTGGTTATCCGGAAAAAATTTATTTCGCGATTTAAATGCTTTTTCTGTAACCCATTCGTTTTATAACCTACCTATAAATATCAAATAGCCACAGACGATTTTTTTGCCAAGGTTAAACATTGTGAGAGCTTCATTTGTGAGATAATTCTTATTATTCATCTTTCAACCTTCATGATTACATTGATATCAGTTCTTGGTGGTGAAAAAAACAACGTTCTTATAATCCAAATACCAAACTACCTTTTCTCTTCATCTGGTCAGAGTTCTAAAAATGAGGAAAGTTGACTGGAGTTTCAATCTGTGAAGAACAAGGTGTTCTTCATTGATCAACGTGATATAGACAATTCTACAAGGATAGGAGTGCTGCAGGGTAGCGAATTCCATAGAAAGCTTTGGCAACAGCAACTAAGGATTGGTGCAAGGGAGCACAGGATCCAGGGAAAGATGTAAAGAGTACAGTCGAGAGATCAGATAGTACGGGTCATCTAGTCTGATAGACTGTAAGTTGTTTGAAGCATTTATAGTGGATTATCTGCAAACTACCCAAAGTTTTTCCCAGTTGGGTTTCTTCGTGATCATCATGGTGTTGATTTACTGCTTTCATTATTGTTTATTGATTGATCATATAAACTGCGGTATTCAAACTTAGGACTAAAATGATTTGCATGTTCATCTAGAAAAGAATTAAAAAGTGACTTGTTGCTATTTAATTCATAAAAATTTTTAATTCTGAATTATACACATGTTCACCGCCATCTAGGTGTTGTTAAGGTCGAATTTTGCGCTTTTCAATTGGTATCAAAGTCTTAAATCGATTCCTGACCATTAGTATATTATTCTAGATGAGTCACTCATTGTTCGTGCCTCCGTTCTTCGACGGAAGCAATTATGCTTACTGAAAAGTTCGAATGAAAGCTTTCCTTAAAGCGTTGGATAAATGTATTTGGAGTAGCGTTCAAAATGAGTGGGTTTCGCCTACAACAACTGTTGCTGGTGTAGTCACACCCACTGATACTCACTATGGTCTAAAACTAATTTAAATGAATGTAACTGGAATAGTAAGGGCCTTCATGCCCTGTTCATGATTGTGTCTGCTGAGGAGTTTAGGTGGATGTCGATGTATGAAACTGCTAAAGAAGTTTGAGATATTTTAGAAATCACACACGAGAGAACTTAAACGATTAAGAACACTAAATTGCAGATGTTGACCACTAATTATGAACAGATTAGAATGAAGGACGATGAATCGTTCAATGAATTCTATGCGAAACTGAATGATATAGTTAACTCTAGCTTTAACATAGGTGAAAAGTTCCTCGAGTCTAAAATTGTTAGAAAAGTCCTAAGATCACTGACTGATAGGTTTAGACCCAAGGTCACTGCGATAGAAGCGAGTAAGGACTTAGATATTGTTAAGATTGAAGAACTCGTAGGATTGCTTCAAACCTATGAACTCACTGTATCACAACCTAAAAAGGTTAAATCCATCACCATGAACACTGTAAGAGAAGAGGAGAGCGAGTCCACTGATACTGAAACTCTTAGGGATGACGAAATTGCTTATTTCGTTAAAAAGTTCCAGGAGGTGATGAAGAATAGAAGAAAGCCACAGGAGCGGAATAGTAAACTCTCGAGAGGTAAACATGAGAAAAACACATCTAGGACTCCCGTTAAGAAATCTCAATCTGCCCAAAGCCATGAGTACAAGGGGTATGGTAACATTAGGAGTGAATGTCCTAATCTGAAGAGGAGTTCGGGTAAAAAACGTCGTAAAGCTTCATCCTTGACCATGAGTGATGAGGAGTCGGATTCCAATTCTTAGAATGAGACATCTGGTGGTGATGATGAACAAAAATTCATGGCATTTACCTCGATTGTTGTAATCGAATCTGACCGTAAGATTGAGAAATGGGAAAGAGAGGATGAGAGTAAACAGTTTGAAGAAGAGTCTAATGATGAGACCGACATTCACGAGTCTTATCTTGAATTGTTTGAGGACAGTCTCAAAATTAAGAAAGTCAATAAAGTTGTCTTGAAAAAGGTGAATGAGCTTGAACTTGAATGAGAAAAATTGCTAAGTGACCTTCAGGACTCGGCTAGAAAATTGAGTGAGTTGAAGCTGGTTAATGAAAACTTGGAAATTAAAGTTAAATCATTAACTACTGATCTTGATAAATCTGATGCTCAACTTCAATCGTTTATGAGTGACTTGCAGAAGCCGGACAATCTACTCGGGATGAACAAGCCTACTGGAACTAGGCATGGTCTAGGTTATGTTGATAATCATGATGCTACTGCTAGTACATCCAGGACAATGTTCGTTCCTGCCACTAACAAAGCTCGTGAGATTGCTATCCTAAACTAAAATTTAAGCATGCCATAGGATCGAGACCTACCAAACAGCGTAGGGTCAATTGTCATACTTTTCAGCAACAACCATCGAGCAGGTTTGAATCTAGGTTAATTCACACTTTCCCCACTGTGGTGCACTGGGACACACTAGACCTAGGTATCGTGACCGTGTTACTAGAAGTAAGAATCAGGACTTCACTAGTAAGGTTAACTTTCTTGCCAATAGTCACTTAACAAAGATGACTCGGTTAACTTAATTAACTTCTACTTTAAGAAAGTTTGGGTTAAGAGGAGTAACCTGGAAGGTTTTGAAAATGATCGTGCTCTTCACGGTAGGGGCATACAAATCTTGCCTTGATTTGGTATTTAAGTGCATGCATGTACAGTCCATTGTGTTCGTTTATTCAAGTATACATCCCATTATTTTTATGTTATTTTTGTTATTTCTAGTTTTATGCATTTATTTGCTTTAAGTATTGTTTTCAAAAACAAAAGAAAATATTGAAAATGGGAAAAATACAAAAATGTTTCCTTTTTGGGCAAATGACAAATCGTTATGTTTTAAACGTGACATATGTGACCAAGTAAGCATTTATCTATTTTACACTGTTATTTTCTTTGCTTGGTTCGGTTTAATGTGGAGTATTGAGTATATGTATCGTCATGTAATCTTCTGTACTACACACACTATGATCTTGTGAGTGAGTTTGGACCGCGTGTGTGAGATTTGGGATGACAGTCACATGTTAGTAGGGTGACTTCGAACGTGAATTGGCCTACATTTAGATGACATTAGCTCGTGATAGTGTCCATGCATCGTTGCATTGTTGAAAAAAACTATGGTAATAAAAAAAAAATTGACTACCTTATTGGTTCATCTTATACTTTTGTTCGAAGCCTAGTTGACTCGAGTAATTAAGTCCATGGGGTTTCTCATGACTTGGTGCCTATGGTCGTCTGACTTGGGTTAACCCACCTAAAGCTCGTTATATGGGTCAATTTAGTCGCTTAATGGGCAAGAGTCTACACATAAAATGTTATTTACAAGAAAAGCGATGAAAAAAGAATTTCATATATATGCTCAAATTGAGGGGGAGAAAAGAAAATTTATCATATAATTGAGTTCGTTTTCAGATCCTAAAATTTACTCGGGTTTGATTTTCATCAGTAGGAATCATACTTATTTAACAGTGATATTTTCATGTCATTTCTCACAGATTTAAGGTCTGGAGTCATTTTCACGAGAAAATAGTGGCACTCTATACGCTGAGTCATTTATACACTTTACTTCATCTTGAACTTAACTGAGTACGTGGAAATGTCTTTTTGATAATACTCAACTTGTGATTGTATACATGATTTTAATCATCAAGGTGTCAGGAGCTTGAGTTACTTAGATTAACATATTATTGTTGTTGAAAAAATGTTATTTTTCTTAATTTTTAAAATCTTAGTGCTATTTTTGTCAATTGAAGTGTCGCTAGCTTGTCGCTGGAACACGCTCGAGCTACAGCAGCAGAAGTTGCCTTGCTCGCTTGTTACTTGAGCCTAGCTCGAGTGACAGACCATCATTTTGAATGAAATGATTTTTTCCGAAGGCATTTTTTTCCCTATTTTCATTTGATTTCCCCAATTTTTTTTTATCCTACGCTAAATTGGTGTCTTACCCACTTCTTAAACACTTCAAATCATTCATTGAACGTTCCATTTCAGCAAACCAACAAGTTTCAAAGGTAAACTTTGTTTTTTTTTTTTTTTTCGATTTTTCTGTTTGCTGTTGTTTTGAATTTTTTTCTTATGTTATGGATAAATAAATTAAAGTATCGGGTTTTCTTTGATCAAGTGTTTATCCTTTTTGTTATTAATTCTGAAACTCGAAACCCTTTATTTGTTTAGGCTAAAAAGGTAAAGGAATAGAAAGGAAAGATATTCGTTCTTAAATTGAATAAATTTAGTTAAATTTAGAGAAAAGGTAAGTTGCCTCTGTAATTTCTTTGGAAAGATTGAATCTTTTTATTGTATGCGCTGGCTATTCTGTTGTTAGTCTTTATATGATAACCTAATTAAAGAAGGCAAAAGAAAAATAGCTTTTTTCTTCCTTTTCCTTTTGTTTCTGGAGTGAGGAGAACCTCGTGGAAGAAATGATCATGATTTCTTAAAGGCGGAGGGCTGGTGGCTGGTGCAAGCGGCTAGCTTTTATATTGACAGTAGCAGTTTCTTGTGGCAGTATCTTATTCACTGTTGCGTGCCAGTGTTTGATACTTAGACTGTGATAGAGATGATGCAGTTTGCAACACACTCCCTTACCTGCATGTCATATTTATTTTTTGATCAATGCCTTACACAGTTACATGTGAACAATTATTATAAATATGTGACGGCAAGACTTGAACCAAGGTCTTTTGCATGATCTGATACCATGTTGAACCACCCTATCTAAAAGCTTAAATCGTATTTAAATTTAGTCTTGTTTGTGGTTAACTATGCTTGACCTTGAATAGGGTCAGCTTACGAAGTGTGTAACCAAAGAAACTGGTTTGTATATTCTCCGAGTGTACCTAAAGCTTGCAATTTCAAAGATGTCTAATGTGGAGGGTAAAAAGATTTCAATGCAGGATATAAAACTGGTAAGCATTTGAGCTCATATATTTTTTATTGAATATATATCTGCTGGTTTACTACTTCGGAAATTTGGTGAAGAAGAAAAGGTAACAGAAAAAGGTGTTTTGTTTTATTAAAACTTAAATGGCAAAAAGACAAGGGATAATGCTTTTGGTTTGAATTTGACCATAACTTCTGAAAGTACAGGAAATGCATTTTATGTTATTGTTATACTCGTCAGTGTTCTTTTAATGTACCTACCCACTCTATGTTAGGTAATTGTAAGATAATCTATGTCTCTGTTTTCCTTTTCCTAACTATTTTATGAATATTTTAAAGTAATTCTCATTTACTCTATTCTCAGCCGGAAAATAATGTGTTGTTCAACCGAAACTCATTGATCATGGAGTAACTTATTTTTTTAAGCATATTTTGTACCTTTTCACTGAAGTTAAAAATTAATGGAAGGTACGTGGCAGCGTAAATTTTTATGCGTCAATCTAGTGTTTTGAATATTAATTTGATTCTATTGTCCCGGTTAATTAAAGAATATACAATAAACAGCTTCCGTTAATTATCCCAAAATAATCGAGGACGACTTTTCTATGGTATAAAATCCTTTAAAGGACGGATCTGGAAATCTTTCCATTTGTTGTAATACTTTAGGCCAATAATTATATATACTCGGTTGTCTTGGCGTAACCTTAGACTTCTAATTCCTTTAGGAAGAAAGCTTTTTTGCTTTTCTTCATCAGAGATATTAAAGATAGATCCGAGCTATATTGATTGTGTTTTTCTTTTCTCGAGATAAGAAAGGAGTGTTTTTCCTTTCCATACAAAGGGAAAAATTGTTCATTAAATAATACTATTCTCCTAGGTTCCTATCGATCCATTTGCTAACACCAACTGACCAATGGACTGTAAATGAGATCGACAAAGAGATTATATTACGATTATATTGCAATCTTTATATGATTGTATTTACCAGAAGGGAAATTCATTCGGCCTAAAAACTTTGTCATGCTATCAGAGCTTACCCCTAAAATTATTGTTGAATCTTTAATTTTACCTTCGATGTGGTCGAAGTTAGGTGTTTAAATTCTTTGCTCTGGGTATTCAAGATTTCTAGGTGGTTTCTCGCGTTGGATTTTTTAGGTCGACCAATCTATGGTTGACATCTTCGTTGGTCTAGATCGCCATCTTCAGCTCGACGGTGGTGTTTTTTGATTGCAGCTTAAGCAGGTTTGATTTTCTCTTCATCGGTGGGAATCGATTATCTGTGGCTATGTTTGGTAGGTGATCAGAGTTGAATCACTGGCGTTTCTATGGGCACGATCGACGCGATACGCTTCTCTGTGGTGTTATTTGTGTGGGCTCAGTGGATTTGGGTATCTCTGTGATATCATTTGTGTGGGCTGCGTGGGCTTCGACGGGACTGATTCTTTGTGTAGTTGAGGCTCAATTAGCGGTGGTCTGATTTTTTGTGTAGGTGGTGAGTGAGGCCCAATTGCGGTTTGTTTTTATTGTACTTATTTCCTTGGGCTATTAATTCTGTTGTGTGGGCTATTGCTTGCGATTGAAATTTTAAGTAGAGCGATTGTTCTACAGTAAGGAGCTATGTCGGTTGAAGTCTTTTGTGTTAAGTTTATAGGAAAGAATTACCCTGTATCGGAATTCCAGTTCAAGACTTTTTAAAAGGAAAAAGAGCTTTGGGGCCATATAGAGGTCCTCTAAAGAGCCCGAGGATGCTAAGGATCTCAGTGCGTAGGAAATGAAGGATGCTCGTATTATTTCTTAGATTTTAGGATCTATGAAGGCGCGCATGGTGAATAATTTACGCTCTTGCACCACTACTAAGGAGATGTGGGAATATTTAAAACAAATCTATTATTAAGACAACAATGCATGACGATTTCAGTTGGATCTAGAGATTACCAACTACACTCAAGGCAATCTCACTATTGAGCAATATTATTTTGGTTTTCTGAACTTGTGGAGTGAGTACTCCAACATAATTCATGCTAAGGTTCCTATAGTGGCTCTATCGGCTCTACAAGAGGTTCTATAGGTTAGTAAGCGGGATCAGTTTTCTATTAAACTACGAACTAAATTTGAAGTTGCTCGGGGTGAGTTAATTGAATCGCAATCTGATTCCCTCTTTGGATGTACGCTTGTGTGAACTTCTACGTGAAGAGCAACGTCTGGCTACGCAAACTACCATGGGAGCTGATATGTTCTCTGATGTGGTGAACGTTGCTTATGCCGCACAAAGACGGGGAAAGGGTAAACTTCAGTGCTTCTACTGCAAAGAATATGGTCATATTGCTTGCAATTGTCCTTAAAAAGTATGCAGTTATTGTAAACAACCAGCGTATATCATTAAGACCTGTCCTACACAACCTCATAATTGAAAAGCTCAGGCACTTCAAGTTAATGTTCAGGATTCTACTCCTGCACTTTCCCAAGCAAGCACTAGTCAACTGGTTTTTAATGCAGAAATGCTTCACCAGATGATTTCCTCCTCTGTTATGGGATTATAAGGTAAAGGTCAAGTTGTTTCTTCTCCTTGGTTTGTTGATTTGACGATGTCGAATCATATGACAGGTAGTTCCGATTCATTGCATTATATTCGACGTTATACTTGTACACGACACATTTAGATTGCTAATGAAAGTACCTTTCCGATTACTGATGTTGGTTATATTGGGTGTTCCTTTGATAATGTTTTTGTATCTCCGGACTTATCTATTAACTTGATTTCGGTTGGTCAATTAGTTGATAATAATTGTAATGTGCATTTCTCTCATGCTGGTTGTCTTTTACAAGATCATAGGTCGTAAAAGGTGATCACGAAGGGGCCTAAAGTCGGAAAATTACTTCCATACAATTTCATATTCCCACTGCTATGTCTTTAGCTTGTACTGGTGTTGGACATAAGTATGAAATTTGGCATAAAAGATTAGGGCTTTCAATCACTTTAATTTTGTCTCATTTGTTGAAATATGATTTTTTGGGTAATAAAGATCAGTCTCAGTTTTTCAATTTATCTTTCAATTGTAATGCTTGTAAACTTAAGGTAAGTAAGATTCTTGCTTATCCAACTCATGGCAGCCGTGCTAATAAATGTTTTATGATTATTCACAGTGACATTTGGGGTATGGCACCTATCACTTAACATGTCTATTATAAATATTTTGTGATGTTTATTGATGATTTCAGTCGTTACACTTGGATATATTTTCTCCGTTCTAAAAGTGAGGTCGGTGCCACTCTTCAGACTTTTGTAGCTTACATTGAGATACAATTTTCTTCCACTATTCAAATTCTGAGGTCTAATATCGGTGGTAAATATATGTCTCATCAGTGCCAGACTTTACAACATAAGGGTATTCTTTCTCAACGATTTTGTCCATATACTCCTCTGCAGAAAGAGTGGCAGAAAGAAAGAATCGTCACTTGTTGGATGTTGTCGGAGTTTTGCTCTTGGAATTTTTTGTTTCACCCAAATTTTTGGTTAAGCCCTCTCCACAGATGTACATCTAATTAATCGATTTCCTACTCAGCATTTGGATTTTGACTCACCTTATTTCCGACTGTACTGTAAACATCGTAGTTATAACATGTTGCATACTTTTGGTTGTGTTTGATTCGTTCATTTGCCTCCACATGAACGTTATAAGCTTGCCGCTCAATTCGTACGGTGTGCTTTCATGTGTTATAGTATTGCTCAAAAGTGTTTTGTTTTTTATGATGGTGTTGTTGCTAATCGCTTCTGTATCTCTCGCAATGTGGTTTTCTTTGAAAATCAGTATTACTTCCAACTTCTGTTATCTTCTGACTTAGCTTCGCTCATTAGCTTTAAGGATTGCTCTCCCCCTATCGAGTGTTTTAAACCAGGTGTAATATATCAGAGACGACAGCCTCTAGCTCCACTGTCCCTTCCCGATCCCATTCCCGATCTTGATCTTATCCCAGATTCTGCTATTCTTCGGCAATCCACCTGCATTACTCAACCTCTTGATCGGTATGGTTTTTCTGCAACCTTATCTTATTTCTTATTTAACAAATCCTACTTCTTATTCTCAAGTTGTTATCCAACCTTGTTAGGAAAAAGCTATGCAAGAGGAACTTCAAGCTCTTCAGGAGAAGCAGACATATGATATTGTTCCTTGCCTTCCGGCATCAAACCTATTGGGTGTAAATGTGTCTATTCCGTTATGTTCCGCTCTGATGGATCACTAGATCGCTATAAAGCTCGATTGGTTGCTCTAGGTAATCGTCAAGAATATGGAGTAGAATGTAAGACATTTGCCTCTGTTGCCAAAAGGACAACGGCTCGCGCCGTTTTTGCTATAGCTGCCTCCAAGGGATGGTCTTTGTTGTAGATGGATGTTAAGAATGCTTTCTTAGATGGTGATATTAAGGAAAAAATTTATGTAACACCACCTGTGAGTCTCTTCTTTTTGCCCTCTTTTTATGTTTGTAAGTTAAAGCGCTTACCTTATGGGTTGAAACAGGCTCCTTACACTTGGTTTGACAAGTTTCGTTCCACTATCCTTGGTTTCTCGTTTACTCCAAGTCAATATGATTAATCTTTCTTTATCTCCCACACGAAGGTGAGTATGGTGCTTCTTGTCTATGTAGATGATATGGTTATTATAGTGACCGACTCCGGATTGATATCTCACTTTCAAAACCGACTTAAGGAGTCTTTTCATACGAAGGATTTGGGCTTTACAATATTTCTTAGGTCTTCAGGTGCATTCAAGTTTAGTCGGGGCTTACCTATATCAACATAAGTATATAAAGGAGTTGATTACTTTAGCTGGACTTTAGGATGGTAGATATGTTGATACTCCTTTGGAGGTGGATGTGAAATATCGCAAGGAGGAGAGTGATCTTCCGAAACCCTCTTTGTATCGTCAATTGGTGGGTAGTTTAAATTACCTCATATTACATGACTATCTTTTGTTGTCCCGCAGGTTTGTCAGTTTATGCACGTCCCATGACACCTTCACTTGGCCATAGTCATTCGCATTATTAGATACTTGTTGGGTACACCTAATAAGTGCCTTTTCTTTCTTGCCAAGTCTCGTCTTGAGTTGGTTGGTTATAGTGATGCTGATTAGGTCGTATGTGCAAATACTTGTTGCTCGATTACAAGTTGATGTATGCTTCTTGGGAGTGCACTCATTTCATGGCGAGGTAAGAAGCAAGATTGCGTTTCTAAATCTTCTACTGAGTCTGAGTATCGTGCTATGTCTTCTGCATGCTCTGAGATTGTTTGGCTTTGAAGTCTTCTAGCGGAGCTAGGTTGTTATCAGCTTGAGCATATTCCTCTTCATGCTGATAACACTAGTACCATTCAAATTGCTCCTAACCCTGTGTTTCATGAGCACACTAAGCACATTGAAGTGAATTGTCACTTTATACGTGAGGCTTATGATGGTCGTCTTATTACTCTTCCCCATATCAGATGTTCAAACTGCTGATTTGTTTACCAAGGCGATAACTCGACGCGACATCGTTTCTTGTCAGCAAATTGGTGATTCTTGATCCTACAGTATCAATTTGAGGAGGGTGTCAATGACATCAACAGAGAGATTATATTACGATTATATTGCCATCTTTATATGATTGCATTTACCATATTAGGAGGATTACATATCATAGGTGTACATTACCATATTAGATTGATTACATACCATAGTTGTACAGATTGTTCTATATGATGAAAGGATCCCAGAGGGGAAAATCATTCAGCCTAAAAACTTTGTCATGGACTGGCTGCAATCTTTTACAAGTCAATATTACTATAAATTCTGGTTTCTGTAATAAGTGAACGTATGTGATAGATAAAATATGAGTCCTTGCTAAATTTATGTAACGACAAATAAATATTTTCCTACATTTGGTCTGATATCAACATATTTTTATATTTTGAGGGTTTCTATTTGTTATTTCTACGTTCAACTACTGTAATATCATTTTTTAACAATATTTACTGTCATTTCATAAGATACTTAAAATAATAAGACATTTGGCAGCACAATCTCTTCCTGTTGATTTCAACGAGGAGGAAAGGAAACAAGACAATAATATCCAATTGGACGATATATGTCAGTTTTCTTATTATTCCATTTGATCTATGAATATTTCAGGTGGAAAATCGTATAGAACGGTGTCTCCAACATTACATGAATAAGGAAGAAGTCGTGACCACTCTTATTCAGGACAACGTGGATCCCCGTTTTACTGATATAGGTATTGTTAAGAGCGTGTCTCTAAGAAAATATTAAGCCCACACAGGAGCGAAGCTTAACATATCTTATCTAAAAACTCGCAATTCATTTTTATTTATTTATTTTGATGTCTTCACAATTCTTGTTTCCCACCTTTTCTGACTTTATCATGTCTTTCACGCAGTATAGTAATAATGTTGCATTTTTGTAGGCCTTCTATTTCTAATTATGTCACCTGTAGCTAGTATAATTTGCTATCTGTCTTCCAGTTTGGCGGAGGCTTGAAGAACAAAATCCAGAATTTTTCAATGCTTACTACCTTAAGTTGTTGGTAAAGGAACAAATCATGGAATTCAACAGGTTGCTCTTGGAACAGGTGGAGCTGATGTGTCGAACAGGATCAATTAGGATGGCCTCCATACCCATGTCTAATGGATCTCATGTTTCACCTAGTAAGACATCTTTCTACTTAAATACTTCAAAGTGCTTCAACTGTTTTGCTCTCTCTTTAATCTTTATCATGGTGTGGGCAAATTCATATAATATCTAAGTTACTCTATAGTGTTTTTCATCATTTGTTCACAGAAAATGTTCCAAGAATGTGTAGACTGGGCACAATAAACATTACCATACCAACATAACAAATGTCATTCTAGGGGGATGCAATAATTAATTCCATGGAAATAAGCAGTGGCCTGGTTGGCACCACTGAGGGAAAGATAAAAACTGTAGGCACCTCTCCACTGAAGCTGCGGAAGGCATACTTGTTGATTCATGTATTCCAAGGATAAGGTGTATTCTTGGGACTTTCTATGGTGGGCTAAAAATCAAATTCCATTGGAATGTTGAAGGAATGTCTAACTAGTCATCTAGCTTGAAGGATCTTCATGACCTTCAACTGTAGTTTTTAATCCATTGTCAATGAGAGGAAAAGAAGAGGGAGGATAACTTGAAGGTTTAAATGATAGTTGTACCTTTTTCTTAATAATTTCTTCTTGTAGCAAAAATAACATTACTTATTGTTTCAGATCTACCATTGAATTCCTTTCAGCCACTTCTTACTTGATAAGTTTACTACTGTAAATATTTTCAGCACCTTCAGATTCGAAGAACATGCATAAGTGTTTTAAATCAATCCCTTGACTAGAGGAAGCATTCATATTAATCAGCGGCATTTCTTGGTTAAAGATAATTGTAAATGCTCCTGCCGCATTCCCATCCCCTAGGAGAAGAAGTTAAAGAGCTCATTTGAGTACTCTTGTACCACTTCTAATCGTGTTGGGTGCTCCTTAGAGTTGGCAATTGGGTGCATTTGGACCTAAATGGATGTAAAAAGTTTTGTTGAGAAAAGGGTTGAGACACTTTCAACTCGTATCCTCCCATTTTCGCTAATGCGAACTATAATATCTTAAAACCAAAAAACGAAAAAAAAAAGAAAGAAAGAAAGAACCACATAAGCAAGCAACCCCAACCCCAACACTTCCCATCCTGCCATACCCCCTCTCTCTTCAACCACCACTACAGTTTATTGTCTGATTATATACACAAAATGCAAGAAACAATGATGCAGTAAATCTCATTTACACCTCATTAAGAAAAGCTATTTTTTGTGCTTTTTTAGCTGTAAACCCAGTAAAAATGCTGAATAACTGATTTTAATTAGAAAAGCGATCTTCATTATAATCACTCCCTAGCTAATCTATAATACTCCTTCTCTCAGCAATGGTTGATTCTTCACCAAAAAGTGGTTGTGTTTGATCTTGTTGGTTGTTGGTGGTATAGCGTTGTGATTTATGGCAGGGAATGATTGGGAGGAGCTAGTTATCGTGCCCTGATAGTGATGGGACATGCTGATGGCTAGGCACATACAGTCACAACAAAGGTTGGATGTGCAGCAAGCTATTCCAAAGGCAGACACCCAGAGGCAGTATATGGCTTATCTCAACCTATTGGCAGGCACTTCTTTCACTAGTAAATATTGAGAATGTTAAAAATAACAAGATTTGCGCGTAATGAGAATCCTTGTGGTCTCACAGATGATCCATCAGAGATGTCTCTTAATAGGTGGGACTTGCTAGTGTTGAAATAGGGTAAACATTTGAAAATGCACAAGAATGTTCTTATTAGAAGTGTGAGATAGGTTTAATTAAGTTGATGCTACGACTTCCCTGGTTTTGAAATATTAGTATATTAGTGTAGTCTAGGTGGTGTTCTTTTTACAATGTTAATTTCCCAAAACTTATTCTGGTTACTAAATTACGCAACTTTATGGTGCATGTGAAAATATCATATTATCTAGTTAATTTGAGATATTTTATTTCACTAGTACGCATGTCTGATCTTATAAACTAAGAATTCAGTGCAAAATATCTGTGACTATAATGGTCTTCTCCTCTCCTTGCATGTCGTTTGTTTTATTGGAACTCGTTTTAAATGGGATGCAGTATACTTCCTGCTCTACAGAGTTTAACTAAGATGTCTATCTGACAACAGAAGATGAGCAGCAGCCAAATGCATTCAATAATTGTGGATCATCAATCCAGTCTTGTGTGCAAGAAACTCTTGATGTATCTGCTCATGGTAGAAAGACGGGCGTTTCACCAAACTTGTTCTTGGGTCAGCATTCAAATGTGGAATTGGCACAAGCAACAAATGGGAAGGTTGTCAAAACAAAAGCTGGTTATGCTGGTAGTTCACCTTACTACTTGAGTGCACATAGCAATTTAATGGAATCACGTCCTCTGATGGGTGATGCATCTGTATCTTCTTTCACTAGCTTTGAGCCCAGTGCACAGCCCCTGAATGACATGCTCTTGGGTGGAAATGCTCCATCATTTGGATTTTTGGGGCAAATTCCTCAAAGTCAGTTTTGGTCCCCAGACATGGCAGCTGATTTCTGCAATAGTTCTGGTTTGCTCTCTTTACCTCTACATAAACATATATATATATATATACACACACTCACGCGCACACAACAGGTGGAATTTCATATCAAAGATTGCAATTAGGTACTGTTTGACATGTTTTGAGTCTGTCCCTCTTCTGTGCAATTTCAGAATTAATGGAGAGTTACTCTAGGCTTCCCATACTATCAACCGGTGTGAACAACTTAATGAATCCCCATGGTAGGTGTCATCACTCGTCAGACCTTTTGGTTGTTCATTTGTTTTGGAGAATAACTAATATTTGCATCTTGGAATTCAGGAGACATGGAGAGTGTGGATTCTGTATCTGAAGGGTTACGATATCAAGGTCATGGTAGTGATTGATGGACTGATGCCATTGTACCTTTCTACACCTATAGATATGACAAATAAGAAATTTGTGCATTTGCACTTTTCTTATCAAACCTGATTGGCTACATTATTTAAGTCATTTGTCTTTTTATTCCCCATGTTAAATCTTGGTTTGAAAGAATGTTCAACCTCTTGTTCCTCTCATCAGTATCATATATGCTGATTATGCTCAGTTTTGTCTTGTTTAGTTTTGTTTGATGTCATGTGGTGAATTCCATGCACTTTTTTCAGATATAAATGTAGTTGGATCATCAACAAAACGTTAACTGGGACTAATTATGTTGTTTGTTTAGTTGAAAAGGGAAAGACTGATGTAGTACTTTTCCAGCCCTCCAAGTTCATGCTTGGTATACATTTATGTAGGAGATTATGTTGCAAAATTGTATTCTCACGGTGGTTATTAGGAAGTAACCTTATTTCGGATGTCCTGCTTTTCGTTTCCTGCTAGAACAGAGAATCTCTCTATTCCCTTGCTGACTATTGGCAAATCAATTTGTAAAACTGGGGTTAGAAATCACTAAAAGATTTGCATATCAAACTTGGTGATTAGTTACTTTGTTTCTTGAAAAACTGCCATTTATTATTTTTCTGTGCCAGTTTGTAATCTATTTGATTTTTTGTGTGATTCTGCAGATCCTACTACACGGATTGAACTTTTCGTATATTTGGTTTCATCTACATGGTAAAGACTTCAGACATCTGAAGGAAATAAACTTTGATTTGGAGTCTGTTTTATTGCATTGTCTTTTTTCTATTTGAATGTTTGTCTAAAGCAAATATTACACCTTTGTTGTCTTGTAACTTTGAGAGTGATCCATTAGTGTAATGGTTTTAAATAGTGTAATGGTTTTAAAGCTGTATGAATAGGGCAGTATCTTTGTATACTGTCACTTTCTTTTTTCCTCTTGAGTTCTGTAATTATTGAGAATGAAAGACCTTTTCCAGGATCTGCTTGTTTATATCTAAAGACATTCAACTGTTCCAGCACGAACTTTGTTGGGTTATAACATTATATTGCAAGTTAAATCCTAGCAATTAGTTTCGTTCTCAGTCTCAGGAAATTTAATAAATTTTCATTTGGTTACCTACAGTTTGAGAGCATTTGCATTGCCCCCCTAAAATATCTTGAATTACAGAACTTTGAGTTCAGCATTTTGAAGGGTGGATGAAATCTTTTGCTCCATTTCTGTGAATCTACTGTTTTTTATTAAAATTGAAGGTAATTTTCATTTCAACAATGCTTATTCCAAACAATATGAAAGAGGTTCTGTACCAGAAGTAAAGGAGGGTATTTACTATTTAGCTAAATGGGTCGTGCCATTTCAAGAGAAATTAACAAGGAAACGCCCCTAGGAGATCTGAGCGAGAGAGTCGAGCCAAAAATAAATAATTCAATTTTGGATCGATTATTTTAAACTTGAAAATCAAGATTGAATGATCATTTAACTAGCACCATTCATTTATGACCAAGCAATTTTATAGGCAGACGTGCAGACGTTACTGTGACATTTGTAATTAGAATTAGAACACTTGATCATATTACTGCAAACACAATTTCAACAATGACTCATCCAAAGTAAGAAACATGAAAACACTAACATAACAGGAGAAAGACGGTAGCCCAACCATCACAATTTCGAGGAACTTAAGAGGCCAATTACTTTAATAATCTTCGCCTTCATCTTCATCATCTACACCCTCAGCACCAACTTCTTCGTAATCTTTCTCAAGTGCAGCTAAATCTTCACGAGCTTCACTGAACTCACCTTCCTCCATTCCTTCACCAACATACCAGTGAACAAATGCCCTCTTGGCATACATCAGATCAAATTTATGGTCAATGCGCAAAAACACTTCAGCCACAGCAGTGTTGTTGCTGATCATGCACACAGCTCGCTGCACCTTGGCAAGATCACCACCAGGTACCACTGTTGGAGGTTGATAGTTAATACCACATTTGAAGCCGGTTGGGCACCTGTTAAAGTCCAGAGGAGAATATTTTCAGAATGGACGGTCATAAATAAAGGACAACCATAATTGCCTCTAAATAAACATTGCCTCTAAATAAACAATGCTCAGAGTAGCTAAATCGTCTAACTACGTATTAAATAACTAAAACATGCAGGGGCGTGGAAAGTTCAAAACACACAAATCATAGTTGATTTTGTACGCTAGGTTCACCCTTGAAGTGGCCCGTGCTTTTTATTGAGAGGGCGCATGCTTCTGCAGCCAGGTTGGTAACTGCTTTGAACCAATAAAGGTGTATTTGACTCGCCTGAACTTTTTGGAACTTGTCAAGACTTAATTCTTATTGCCACCAAGTCAACTACCCAGAAAGAATATTTCAATGTATTCTTTTTAAGACCCAAATCACAAAACCCAACTAAAAAACATATTACTTGCTCTTTCCTCATTATTACGAGTAAATATTTGTCAAGATGCAACGAAATATGATTTTTCAATAAGTAAACCTAGCGAAGCTATCATTCTATATATAAATTTAAATCTTCAGCTTGACAATTAGTTTCCTTTAGCCAATTTATACTTGATTTCCTTACCAGTCAACAAACTGAACCGCCCGTTTTGTTTTGATAGTAGCAACGGCAGCATTCACATCCTTGGGAACAACATCTCCTCGGTACATTAGGCAACAAGCCATGTATTTCCCATGTCTTGGATCACATTTTGCCATCATACTCGAGGGCTCAAATACAGCATTAGTAATCTCAGGGACTGATAGCTGCTCATGGTATGCTTTCTCGGCTGAGAAAACAGGGGCGTAAGAGGAGAGCATGAAATGGAATCATCACCTTGTTATTAGGCTAAAATCCATTGCTGGGAATATAAATTGCTCTCGTCTCTGGAATTACAGGTAATTGCCAATAATCTTAGACTTATACTTCCATTACAGTTTCAANCATGGTATGCTTTCTCGGCTGAGATCACAGGGGCATATGATGAGAGCATGAAATGAATACGAGGGTATGGTACAAGATTGGTTTGGAACTCAGTAATATCCACATTAATCGCCCCATCAAACCGTAAAGAAGTGGTCAAGGATGATATGATTTGAGAAATCAACCGGTTCAAATTGGTATAGGTTGGCCTCTCAATATCTAGAGATCTCCGACAAATATCATAAATTGCTTCATTGTCCAGTAGCACAGCCACATCTGTGTGTTCAAGAAGGGAATGAGTCGAGAGAACGCTGTTGTAAGGCTCCACAACGGCAGTGGACACCTGCAATTGATATCAAAAACATGTCTAAGTCACGTAGAACAAATG
>CAIGRQ010319171.1:0-10514 GCA_903798375.1 Fraxinus sp. D2006-0159
GATAGTTTAATCTCAGTTCTGAATTAGTTTCATTTAGTACATATATTTTGTTGATTTCTAAACTAATCATAGTGAACTCCTCCCAACATATGTATTTATAGTATGATTAGCACAAAAGAATCTTTTGCAAATACTGATATTTGTGTGATTTTTTTTTTTTTTGAAATGAAGGATGTTCAAATAGTGTCCCCATCCAGATGAGAAGATAAGATTGCAATCAAGTCGAGAGATAAATTTGAATTACAGGCAGATTAAATTTTCGTTTCAAAACAGGACATGAAGGTACAACCTTTTTTTTTATACCAATTTTCTGTTGATATAGTGATAGAACTTCAAGATCTTGTGACATGAAATTATCTTGATTTCAATCAGCTTGTAGTGAAGTGGTGTTAATATTGGTCATCAAATGGCTGAGGGGATTGAAGGAGACAGTTGATTTGGTAAGGGATCTGAATGCTTTTCTTGTTTGTGCTTTATGGGTTCGTTTTTGCCTCATTTTTTATGGATTTCGTGTGGGTTTTTCTTGCTTGTTTTTGCTGAAGAGAACATTCCCATTGATGAAGTGTTTGACAATCTGAGATGTACCAGACAGGGTGTTTCGACTGAGGCTGCTCAAGAAAGATTAACCACTTTTCGGCACATGTTTCTGGATGTGGTTAGTTTCTTTCATTTCTTTATATTTACTCATAATATATATTGTTCAATATCTATATTTTCATTACTGGTTTTTGGCTTAAATTACCGAAGGAATTGTTGGTGTATTGAAACTGATGGTTGCTCTACCAGAGGTTGATTTGAATAGAACATGTGGCAAAGAAAAGTGTACTCAACATCATCTGCAGGTGCTCTCTGAATTTTTATTACTTCAGTCCTTGAGCCTGATTTAAGATTATATCTGTAATTTGAATAGAACATGTGGCAAAGACAAGTGTACTCAACATCATCTACAGGTGCTCTCTGAATTTTTATTACTTTAGTACTTGAGCCTGATTTAAGATTATATCTGTGACATTTTTCTTCTTATTATTGCTTGACTATAGGGTTTACGTTTTATTTGTTCTTAGAGTTTTCTTATTAAGTTTTTTAATAACTTATATGGATTTCTAAGTTTTACGATATCAGTTGCTTCATTATATGAACAAACATGTGTAATGCATAGATAGAATACATACATAAATAATATAAACACACAAAAGTCAGTAAGACTGAATTTTTTAATGTACCTTCAAACCTTGGCACCACTGCACTGCTTCACCACGCCTGATTCGAGAGAGACAGAGGACGGATAAACATGAATGAACACACAACACTGCACTGCTTCACCACACCTGGTTTGAAACAAACAGCACGGGAACACATGAAAAACCATATATAATGCATAGATAGACTTGTACTCTATACAAAAAATTCAATTAAGACTCATTTTTCAATCTACCTTCAAACCGTACTACCAATGCACTGAAAGTAATAGAAAGTATCACTCACTTTACAAATGTTAGCACCAGTAAACTGAAAGTAATCGATACGTTTTCTTATACCCCATTCAATGCCTATTGGGTTCCTACGAAATATGCCTCCTGGTATTCAGACTTTTAATGCACTGCTTGGGCATGTATCAGTCACTTGTCTCATTTGCTTTTATTATAAATTGTAAGTCATATATAGTCTATTAAAAATACTTATTATAAATTTCTATTGCATGTGATTAAAATCTGCCTCCACATATTTACAACCTATATTTTCTCTTTGGTCGCAGCTTCCATTCCAATGCATGGACTACTCAAAAATTCAGTCGCCGGAACACGTACAAAACGGGAAAAATAAGAGCAAATGAGACTGTTGTTTTTCCAAATACTAATTGCCCATTACAATGTATAGGAGAATACAATGGTGACCCTGCTTAGAGTCAACGTGTATATTATTATAATGTTTGTGCCCATTACAATGTATAGGAGAAACAATGGTGTCCCTGCTCAGAGTCCACGTGTATAATTTCCCACTATTTTTCTACAAAATTTCCACTTATCTGTGAATGAAGCCGTTTCAAAATAATGGAATTCCAGTGAATGAATCTGTTTCAATATAATGGAATTCCATCAGACAATAGGTAAATGGGCACAAAGGTGCATTAATTGCTACTTAACGGAATCAGTTAAAGTTAACGGTGGAAAAATGGAACAAGAATTTCTGTTAATGGTTCTGTTTCATAGCCACTTTTAATATATAGAAGATATATATCTCTAATTGCCCAGAGTAAGAATTTTGGCTCGCCTCTTTATTTTAGGCTACCAAGTATGATCTCGGGTCTATATAAATTAAAATATTCAACCATCGATTTCTAACGAAACCTATAAATATAATTTTGACCAAACTAATAATCATTGTCTTGAGGTTTATTTGGTATCAAAATATCTAACAAACCTCCATCTTAATGCCAAATACATCTGAAAAAAAATGTTAGTAACTACGCAATGTAATTTCAAATACGTAACAAAATATCTCGAGGTTTATCTAGTATCAAAATACTTAACAAACCTCCATCTTGATGCCCAATATATTTGAAAAAAAAGTTAGTATTCACACAATATGATTTCAAATAAAATTGAAACATCACATATATTTACCGATAGAAGTATAGGACAACTTCTAAACTTTACCAGGGGAGCACCTTAGTTCCCATGTCTAGAGGGTTATAGTCTCAATGCACCTTCTCAAACTAATTGAATGTCGCATGATATCTATATGTTTAGTACTTTCATGAAACGCATGATTCTTACACAAATGGATGGCAGATTGATAATCAGAGTATGCAGTCATATTTTACTTAAGGCACCCAGTTTATTAAGCCCCTGTTTGGTTCCCATTATTTAAAAAATACATTTTTCTCTTTCTTATTTTCAATCACATATTCTTCAATAAAATAATATTACATACAAACCTAATTTTTTTTCTTATTTTTTAACTATACATTCTCCATCAAATCACTATTACAAAATACATTTACTACAAAATGGGGCTCAAACAAGCTGCAAGTAGACCCTTAAACTACAGAGCTTCTTTAATAGCTTTAGCGGCAATTATATACTCAGATTCAATAGTAGATAGAGCAACAATATGCCGAAATTGAGATTTCCAACTCACACAAAAATCATATGAAGTAAACACATAAGAAGATGTGGACTTCCTATTATTTGTACTGCTACTATAGTTATCAAAATCTTTAAGTTTCACACCCTTGACAACAAACTTTAACCTAACTCATCATCAAAAGTACTTTTCAAGTGCCTAAGTTACCACTTGAGCGCTTTCCAATGTTTGGGATCAAGACTAGACATGTACCTACTTAACACACTCACAGTAAAACCCAAATTAGGTCTAGTGCAGAACATAAGGTACATAACGAAACCAATGACACTAGAGTAAGACACGTTACTCATAAAATCATTTTCCTTATCATTCGCTGATGATTGTTCATTTGAAAGCAAAATGGTTTCCAATAGGTACATAAGCATGTTTGAAATCAATCATGCCAATTTTTTTTTCCAAATTTTTAAGTACATAAGGAGTTTGATGCACAAATCAGCAAGAATTAGATTGATCCCTATTAATATTCATACCAAGGATTCTCCTAGCATGTCCTAAGTTCTTCATGTCAAATTCTTTACTTAGGTTTAAACTTGTTTACCACTTTCATGTTAGGCTATTTTGTGCTGTTGGTTTATATTGATAAGCATTTAGTTTATTTGTTATTTTTCATTGGTTGATGGTCTGTTACTACGGTGTTCCTCCGCCCTAAGTGAGAGTTTGTTTTGAATAAAGAGTCTCTATTCTTAAAAAAAATAAAAATGTTTGGTCCAATTAACAACATGTCATTCACATAAAGTAATAAATACACACAATCTTCATTAGTGTTGTGGTGCTGTTAATACAAGCAATAGTCAAACTCACTCCTCTTGAAACCAATAGACGCATAGAAGAATCAAACTTTTATACCACCGACGTGGAGACTGTTTTAGCTTACAAAGAGATTTCTCTAAAAACACATATAATTAGGTTTATCTTTACTTTCAAAATCTTGATTCATAAAAATCTTTTCATCAAAGTCAGCATGCAAGAAATCAGTTTTGACATCGAGTCATTCATGTTCTCAGTCATAATAAACAACAAAAGCAAGCATGACTCTAATAGTGGTATCTTAACAACTGATGAAATGATCTCGTTATAATCTATCACTTCCTTTTGTGTGTACCCTTAGACTACTAACTTGGCCTTATATCTAACGAACCCAGTAGTTCATTTCTTTATTTTATTGACACACTTGTATCTTATTATGGATTTATCCTAAGTCTAGGAACTGAGTCCACATTTGATTCTTACTAAAAGAACCCATCTTTTCTCTCATGGCATTTTGTCATTCCTCACTTTTTTAACTCATCATAGCCTCCTCATAGGTAGTTGGTTCCTTATCAACTAGTTTTTGGTAACTATTATAGGCTATGATGTAGTCAGATAACCTTTGGGGTTTCCTACGTGGTCTCCTCTCTTTATCTCTGGCTATTTGGTAGTCAGCTAAAGGGTCTTGTTTGATAGGATTGTCTTCTACAATATCCTCATTACCTTCTATCTCTATGTTCTACTGATTTTGTGTATTATTCTCTGCCTCGCTCGAGGTAGTGGGAATGTCGACACTCACTCGCTCCACCTCAACTTGGGACTCTTACCTAATAATTTTTTGCCATTCTTCACTCTCTATGTAAGGCATCTCAGACTCATTAAAGGTGATATTACGACTTATGATAATTCTAACACCCTTTTTGCCTTCTATCCCACAACCTATATCCCATAACTCCCTCGGGTTAATCTAATGAGATACACTTCTTAGATTTAAGTTCTAGTTTTCCCTTACTTTTATGAGAGAAAGAACATAGCCAGAAGTCATAAGCATAGAATAATCAGTACATTTACCGTACCATTTCTCATACGGTGTATCACCATTTAAAGGGAAGAAAATGAGTTATATTATTCAATTAGCATGCAGCATAACAGCTTCACCCCAACAAGATTTAAGCACAGTAGAACTCAACATCATATATCTAACTTTATCAAGTAAGGTAGGATTCATTCTTTCAGCAACTCGATTTTGTTGGGGCGTGTACAGTCCTATGTTTAGTTATGCCAAATTCATTACACAAACCATCAAATTTAGCATTGTAAAACTCGACATTATTATCAACATGTAAATATTATACTTTTTTATATGTCTAGTTCTCCACTTTAACTTTCTAATTTTTAGAGTTCGCAAAAGTTTCGTATCTTTCAATAAATAAATCCACACACGTCTAGAGAAATCATCAATAATAGAGAGAAAATATTTGTTACCACCAAAAGTGGGATTGTTCCTTGGACCCCACAAATTAGTATGAATGTATTTTAGCGCTCTAGATTTCTTGTGTGTGCCACATACAAAGGACATCCTACTATGTTTATCAATCACACAATGATCGCAAAACGGAATGTCAAAACTTGATCCTTACCAAACACACCTTTATCGTTAGGGAACTTAAGTCTATTGATACTAATGTGAGTTAACCTACTGTGCCACTTCTGTATCTGATAAGTGTTAGTGAAATATAATCCACCCTTTAGCATGCGTGATGTATATGCAATGCATCTTAGTGGCCTTAAAGGCTCTAAGTGCTCTTTTTAACATTTTTATCACTCCCTCACCAAGCGCCAGTGAAACCTATACGATCTAACTCCCAACATAAACAAAGTTCCCACCCATAAGTGGAATGTAGCCAACTTCTTTTAATGTGTGAACAAAATCATTATATGGATGACAAAAAAATTCGTTCAACTTGATACCCGTGGGGCCCTGCCCTATTACCCTCCTAACGGGTAAACGGGGTTGGAACGGGGCAAGGGTTATTACCCTGAATCAGGTACGGGACGGGGATGGAAAACGGAAAACATAGTCCCCACCCCGTTTAAAATTAATTTCAAATTTGAGTTTTTTATCGAACAAAAATAATAAATTTATCATCATTTTTAAAGAGAACATAATTTTTTTTTAACAAATTAGTAAAAAAAAAAATTAATATTTACCAACTAAAGACATAAAAAAATAAAAAGAAAAAAAAATAAATGGGGCGATTAATGGGGCGAGGGACTTGCCTCTCCCCACCCCGATCCTGCCTCGTCCCGCTTTAATTGGGTATAGGGATGAGGTAAGGTAATGAAAATACCTGATGGGATGGGGGTGAGAATGGCTGACCCGTCCCATACTCATTCCATTGCCATCCCTAAATCATTATCAAATCTGACCGTCACACTACCCATACAAGTGTTCTTATATACAACTCCACTATATGCAAAACGTGTTCATGATTAGAGTCATGCAAATTATCAAATTACAATTTATTTGATGTAACATGAAAAGAAGAACCGGTGGTAAGAATCACTCATGCATATGGGAGTTCATAAATAGGTTAGTTTTGTCTCGTTCAGTATTTATGAGCATGTAAACCTCGCCATGTTCACCTTTTTGGGACAACAACATTTGCCTCATTGGATTCACTACCCTTCTTATATCTTAGTTTTTTTTTTCTTTTTATGGTATTTAGTACCTTAGTTTCCTTTCCTACAACCATAACATTTCCTCCCTTTTGCCTCCCTCTTTGATTTGGACCTACCTCTACCCTTATTCTTGCCACCACCATTTTACCCCTCACCACCCCTAAATTGAGATTTACATCTCATTTTGTGAATCTCTCTTATTTTTCTCTTATTTCTTTTAGCTTTCATTTTCCTCTCGTTAATTTTTTAAAAAAATCAATGACTATATTAGGTATAAGGGTCTCTCTTCCATATTTGATTGCATTCTTGACTTTACACATCAGGAATAGCATTAATAGGATAATAGCTTTATCTTCATCACATACCTTGTCACCACTATTAGTAATATATTGCACAAATTTATTCAAAATGTCAAGATTGTCATTCAATTCTTTTAAGAGATCAATTTTAATACAAGAAAAACTTTCAAGAAAGAAAGTTTATTAGGGGTAAATTGTGTCAAGTAAAGTTCTTCCGACTTTTTTAAAGATTTTCAATAGAATCATGTTTACCAACTTTTCGCAAATCCAAATCAGATAAATGCAAGATAATGAGGTGTATGCTAGTTCATTGTATTCTTTTTTCTGATCCTCAGTCATAGTGGTAGAAAATGATTTATCAATAACTTTTAAAACTTTTTGTTGTAGTAAGATCACTTTCATCTTTTGTTGCCAATAGAAAAGTCGCATTTATCATTAAAGATACCCAAGTCAAAGTGGTGTATAGACATCTTAACAAATAAGACACATAGAACGCAAAAAACCTTTAAAAAGATAACAACAAAAAAAATATCCTAGATTTCGCAAATATACGTTGATCTAAATTCCTAGGGTTTTTTGCAGTAGTGACTCGGTATCAAGAGAATTGTCGAGCGGGTAAGGTCTAGGTAACAATTATAACCAATAATTAACTCAGCAACAACTATGGAATTTTGAAACAATCAAAAGATATCCAAATTAAGATAACATCACTGATAATGGGCAAATAATCATATTTTCTAGCAACAAGCAATGATTATCCCCACACGATAACCCCAATCATATTGGGCACACCCATATGATGGTCCGCTATTGTAGAAATATAAAAGTGAACATCCAATTTATCAGAGTGGACCTTTTTGTGGTCCATAGATGCAAATTTAATTAAGGACTCAAGTCCTTATTTACAACATCAACAAAGCCGTATTACAGAAACACGCTTTTCAATTCATAGTAATTTCACAAATTCAAAATAAAACCACGCAACCGTACCTCAAGTTTGGTTGATAGAAGTGAATCTACGCTTTGATACCATTTTGTAGTGATAATTGTGCCTTCAATCGATAAATCAAACACAAAGGTTAGGAAAAAATTAATTGAAAATCAATATATGAAAAGACAAAAACTTTCTATTCGAATCACTTTCACTATCATAGATAGAGGTTACAAGGCTCAGATCAATGGTCCAAAATTACACAACAATGCCACACAAGATTGAACTGCGATTCTCATTCAACCCACAAAGGTATCACCCAATCGAATCTCATGAAGAAGATAGGCAAGATACAATAGTCAATAACAGGCAGCGAAGGTAGAAAGAAGTCAAGAACACCGATAGGTGCTATTGCTGATGGCAAAAGTTGGTAGAGAGCAAGACACAAAGAAGGCAAAGAACCAAAAGAATGCAGCAGCAATCTTTCAAAAATAGGGGCTCAAAGGAAAAATTGTGTGTCATGTTAATATTTCAATTAAGGCTACATGCATATAGGTGGTAGTAGGTTAAGCTAAAATGGGACAATAACCTTTAACTGTCCAAAGTACGAATCTTGGCTCTGTATTTTGGGCTACCAAATAACTAAAGATTCAAGATTTTCTATTTGCTCTTCTATAGATGGATATAGAGAAAAGTCGATATAGAGAAAATATAAAAAGTTGTAGTATTGTAACAAATAGGTCAATGGGGAAAATAAGACTCGCCGCCTTGGAAATAAGAAAATAGACTAAAAAGAAAATTGAATCAACAAAAACATTATGAATAAATCCATTTACAATAATAAAACAAGTCAAGAAATAATTAATATCAAAAAATCAAAATTCAATTGAGTTTATTTCTATTATAAAAAGGTCACTTATGAATTTTGGCTCGTCTCTGTATTTTGGGCTATCAAGGGTTGATATAAATTGAAGTATTCAATAAGATCGGTTTCTAATGAAACCAATGAATATAATTTTGACCCAACTCATCATCATTGTCTTGGGTTTATCTGGTACCGAAATAGTTAACAGTACTCAAAAGAAGAAAGGCTAATTCCCCAAGTACAGGGGAAACTTTCACAGGGTCATTACCGACCCCTCACTGTGCGCCGGGGCCCACAGCTGAATAAAAAAAAAAATTTGGCCCCACCCCCCCCAAATGTGTGTGATCGGGCAGGGGCCTGTAAGTCAGGCCCAAAAAAAAAAATTGGCCCCACCCCCCCTACATGTGTGTGATCGGGCAGGGGCCTGTAAGTCAGGCCCTGTACCCCCAATCACTTCTCAAGAAGAAATTGGTTAGCACAAATGCAACCTTTTTATAGAACAAGTATATTGAAGAATGTAACACTTGAAGCACGATATTACTTGAAAGAGAGTGGGAAATGCACCCAAATAGCAAATCCAAAAGTAGAGGTTGAGCTTATTGGTTAGTGAAAATAGGAAATTAATAGGGTAATTGATCATAGTGAGAGTGATGGACCGAACCTTGCCTAAAGCAAGGATGCCTCTAACACTCCCAAAAATGTTGAGAATGATAAATTTTTCTCAGTGTGGAGACATTGGAGAAAATGAAGATATAGAGGTTATATAGACAGTAGGAGCCGCAATTCTAGATCAACTATTACTTAGATAAAGTAAAGGGTTTATCCAAAACTTGCAAGGTGTTTGTCACAAAGGAAATTCCTAAAGTTATGATCTTCCATCCTAGTGCATAGTCAATAATTATTTTCCTTATGTATGTAAATCAATTCCTAATTCCGTGTTTTCTATTATGTAGCTTTTGACTACCTACAATAGGATTACAATTGTACCTAAAAATACTGTGATGTAACCATTGTAATACAAGTCATAATATTTCTTCTCTCTTAATTTCTTTATGGTATCAAAGCGACTGTCTTTGGAACTGTAACATATACTTGCACCTTTTTTTTTTCTTCTTTCTTTCTATCCCTCACGTCTTCACTGCACCTCCAACTATGGCCAACAAAAATAATCAACCTACAATTCCCAATGCCCAATAACCCACCAAGCCTCTTACCATTATCAACATCAACAATTCTGTAAAACTAACATCTACCAATTATCTCTCTAGGAAGGGAGATTTTTCTAAATAGCCTAGTCAACAATAGTGTTGGGCTCTATTGTTAAAAATACTATTTTGCCCTTACTTTCTATATTTGCAAAATATGACCTGTATCTTTTAATTGTTATGTTGTTCGGGGTTATATCTCACAATTCTTCCATTTGGATCGTAAAGTATTGTTGTTGCTCGAATTTGTGGTATCTTATAGTTCTTAGGATTTTATCCCACTTTTCTGGATTATTTTCTCTTCTAAGTTCTTTCAGAAGTATTCTAATTTCTCTGGATTTTAGTTCACTGGTATTATCTTTGATTTTTCTAAATCTTTCAATATCTTCTCTTTCCTCGCGGTTCATTAATTAAATTAATCAGGATCACTGTTTACACGATATCTTTTCGACATTTCAATTTGTTCTAAATATTCTCTATATTTTGATAGCTTTTCAAAAGCTCTAGGTTGACCTTCTTTAGTTATATATCCAAAAATAATACCTCTTGAAACTTCTAAATCTATATCTTCGTATTCAATTATGATATTTTCGATATTTTTTATTTCTTTATAAGTTTCTACATGATCAAATTCTATA
>CAIGRQ010319187.1:0-17851 GCA_903798375.1 Fraxinus sp. D2006-0159
CCTTGCCCCATTTATCGCCCCATTTATTTTTTCTTTTTATTTTTTATTTATTTTAATTTTTGTTTTTATTTTTTTATGTCTTTAGTTAGTAAATATTATTACTTTTTTACTAATTTGTTAAAAGTAACTTATGTTTTCTTTAAAAATGATAATAAATTTATTATTTTTGTTCGATAAAAAACTTAAATTTGAAATTAATTTTAAACGGGGCGGGTAGCGGGGTGGAGACTTTGTTTCACGTACTCGCTTCGGGGTAAGACCCTTGCCCCGTCCCGTTTACCTGGTTAGGCGGGTAATCTCCACTCCATTCGGGGCGAGGCCCCACTGGTATCGGGTTTAACGGATTTTTTTGTCATCCCTAACTTCATGGAAGCCATCGATCAAAAAAAACTCGAACGAAGCAAATCCTTACTTTGCGGAACTGTTGAACATTAGCTTTGATACCACTTGTTGGAATTTGAGGAGGTAATATGGCGCGATATGAAGTATCGATCACATAAAGAAAACAAGTAGAATATTGCATAAATTGTATTCTCTCTCCACTGGTCGTTAATAAAGTATTTATTCATCTACCAATTCATCTTCTTGCTTGTTTTATTTTTAATCTTATTTTTCTTTGTGCGATCTATACTTCTTATCGCGCCATATCACATTCTCAAATTCCTAACAAGTTGGTAAAATTCATATGTTAATTTTCCATCACCATTTTTTTTTATTTATGGTGTGTTTGAGCCACATTATTTTGGAAGAATATATTCTGGAATAGTAGATTGATAAAGAATGTGTGGTTTAAAAAGAAAGAAAAGCTATTGATGTGATTGAAAATATTGTTTTATTAAAAAATTTGTGGTTGAAAATTAGTAGAAGAAGGAGAATGAAAATTTTAATGTGTACCAAATATGGGCTTAGTCTAAAAATTAAAATTTAGATTTAATCATACATTTTATGAAATTCATAACTTTTCAACTATAATTTCGTCAACTTTTATCAAAATTTACTAAAAATCATATTTTAATCCCCATCATACAACGACTTAGTGTCTGCTTTCTCTCTCGCTACATTTTGTAATTAAATTATTATTTAGAGGAAAGTGAAATCCAAATTTCGATGGGAGCCTAGGACCCACTGACCGCCACATTCCTCCTTCATGGATCATTTTTACAGTTTAAGCAAGTAACAATGCTACATGAACATCAAGGTAGACATAAAACTTAATATAATGTCACATTTTATTTTATCATTGAACAGATTAAAACGCAATTAAATTTTCTATCAAATCATCTACTGTCACATACAATTATGTTAATCTTTCTATCAAATCATTCTGACAAAGTAGCTTTATCCCTAAGCAAATAACATCTCAAAAAGGAAAACATTCAACCCCTAAAAAATTTAGAGTGTGTTTGATTGACTTTGTTTTCTATGAAAAATGTCAATTTTTTCACCTACACTCATACTTTTGGGGTGTTTGATTGATAATCTTTTTCATAAAAATATTTTTAAACTTTTTGTTACGTGGCTATATTTGTCTCAAAAATAGGAAAAACATTTTATTTAAAGAGTTATAATTTTTATTTTCAAGGTAATTCACTATCTTTCTCTCTCTCGTCTATCCTCTCTCTCTCTCTTTTCGTTTGCACACTAATAAAAAGTGAATAAGTATAATATTTTATGAGTTGAAAATTAAATCAATCAAACACATTTAATTAGTAATTTACTTACAAATAAGTTCCAAATAATTGAATTTCTTAAAATTTATTTTCTCAAATTTCATACTCGCAATCAAACTCATCCTAGTTTTTATCAAGTTTTCTACATAAATAATTGAGTATTGTGTACAATGGCTTTGGCTACTAAAACCTTCCCGACCACGATTTTTTTTTTTGTTTAGGTATTTCACCGTTGGGTCTTGACGAATGTAAATATTACATTTGAGTAATAAGTAAGTTGAAAGGTAAATAAACGCTCACTTATGAAAGTGAAAAATAATCTAGAAAATTTAAACATCGTGGTAAAGTGAAATACATCTAGGCTGTGTTTAAGCCACATTATTTTGAAAGAATGTATTTTGAAACAGTAAATTGATGGTGAATGTGTTGTTAAAAAGAATGAAAAGTTATTGATGTAATGGAAAATATTATTTTATTGAAGAATGTGTTGTTAAAAATAAGTAGAAGATTGAAAATGAAAATTTTAATGCGTACATGTATTGTGAAAAGCGTATATGTAACCCGATTTTGTCTTGTTATTTGAGAATGGAACTTCCCATCAAAACCGTTAAATATACAGGACATTTATCAACGGTGAAGATGAAAATCCTTACGCGGTCTCACGGAATTACCGTGGACCGCCTTACAGATTAAAACAACTAAAGAGATACAGATGCAAACGCATACATCTAGCCCATAAGCTGCTGAAGAATTCGCCCAAAAAGACCAGTGAGATGGAGGAAAAGCTAAGAGACTCCACAGGAACTCCGCCGCCGTCCGCCACCGTAACTCAGTCGAAGCCTCCTGAGGCTCTGCCCTCGGAGCAGCCCACCTCAAGGCGGAGAGGCGGTGGCCACAAGCGGAAATCGGCCTCCATTAACAGTGGCGGTGGTTCAACTACTCAGGCCATTTCCTCCAAGCGCCAGGCCAGAGAGAAGCCATCTCCGGTGCCATTTCCTCTGATCCACCACAATGGACCCTTCACTAGGGCGCGGGTGCAGCCGAACAACAACGGTGTGTCGGTGGTGGAGCCAACGGATCGAGTTCGCATAGAAAGCTCGGTGAGGAAAGAGGAGTCGATTGAAGTGATCGAAAATTGGGAGGCTTTTGAGGCGAAGATTGAGGCTGAGTACGAGGCCATTAGATCGAGAAATGCAAATGTCCATGTGGTGCCTACACATGCTGGTTAGTGAGTTTTTCTTGCATAATTAGTGCTAAAGGGATTTTTTTTTTTATTTTTTATTCTGAGCAGTGAAAGTTTAGTGATTTGGAGAAAGATGTAAATTGTTGTATTTTCTTAGTGTAATGTTCCTCTTAAAGCTTCATTTTTAAGCCTTTTGGAGATGAAGATGAATTTTTTTTAGGGCTTTTGGTTCGAAGTATTACATCCTCTCTCCTCGCCATTTTGTTTGTTGAAATTCTGAAATTTCTTGTCAAAAGTTCAGAAAATGAACCAAAGAGCTCCCGATTTCAGAATAGACATAGAAAACAATGTTCTCGATCAAGTGTGTAATCTTTAAAGGTTTATCTATTTGGGTATGAACAAAATTTTAACAGGCGTATTCTAAATAAACTAAAACAGTTGTTTAGATCAATAAAATGCTATCGCATTGTACTAATAAAAAACAATGAATCAAGATTCCCTTATTTAAATTCTTCTAATTTCTGGGTTCTATTTGTGTCACTACATCTTTCAGAGCTATGAAGTTTTTTGTTTATCTGTTAATCTAGATTTTATAATTCTTCTTTCATACAAACAAGGATATATATCTTACACTGCAACTTCTATTTGTCTATTGCTTTATGGTTTATAGGATGGTTTTCATGGGAAAAAATTCATCCCCTAGAAGAGAGAATGCTTCCGTCTTTCTTTAATGGGAAATCTGAGAGTAGGACTCCTGATATATATATGGACATACGGAATTCGATCGTAAAGAAGTTTCATTCCAATCTCAATGCACTGATAGAGTTGAAAGATTTAGCCGAACTCACAGTTGGAGAATTGGAAGCTAGGAAAGAGGTGATGGAATTCTTGGATTATTGGGGTTTGATTAATTACCACCCATTCCCATCCAATGGATCTGATCCGTTGGGTCCTGATTCTGATGCCAATGCCAGTGCTGATGCTGATGAACCAGGAAAAACAGATTCTTTAGTTGAGAAACTCTTTCGCTTTGAAACAGAGCAATTGCGGACTCCAGTTGTTCCCAGATTTAACCTGGCAACACCAGCTATGTCATCTAGATTGGTTCCAGATTCTGTCGTTGCCGAAGAATTGGTGAAGTCTGACGAGCCTTCAGTCGATTACCACTGTAACTCCTGTTCGGCAGATTGCTCTAGGAGACGCTACCACTGCCAGAAGCAGGTTTTTTGTATTTTACAGGACTTTTGCCTTGTGTGGAAATTCTTTAATCAGCTAAAGAATGCATCTTCCAGGAATGTGCTTGAGCTTTTCAGAGCACAACCTGCAATTAATCATTACATTTGTGGTGTCCATTATTTCTAGATGTCATTTACTTTTCAATGGTTATGGAAAAAGTGTTGAAACTAAAAATCGGCTAGTTTCGTCTGGTTGCAGCTTAAATTTTGTTCCTTAATGCCAAAACACTTAAGCTCGTGTACAGAGACAAATTTTTGGAATCTTATAGCCTACTAGCAATTACCAGGTTCTGTCATTTGGATATGCAGTGTTCAGATTTTTGGTGTCATTTAATTATATCATTGTTTATAATCAATAAACTAGTGAACATAAGAAAAGTGACAAATTTAGTTGAAACCTCCACAAAATTAGAATGTGGCACAACCTAATTAGAGAAAATTGTGTTTTAAGATTTTTTATGTTGCTCTACTCAAAGGCTGTGTGCCACTTTCTTATTGTGCATCAGCACAGCTATATATCTGTCTCCCTTTCTTATTTCTGCTTTTTAACAGACTCTAGATAATAGTTGCTTGAAACTATGTCCAGTAATTTATCAAAATGGGTCATTGCTTTGTGGTACTGGAAACAAAGTTGCTTTGTCAGAGACTGGTAATGCAAGTTACACGTGCTACTGTTGATGCTTCAAATGTATTTATTTGTTTTTTTATTTTTTTGTCAAAAAACAAATGATTTGTTTCTAATAAGATGTAAATCCTAAATTTTTCTTTATGATTGAAATTGAGGAAGTATGGTTGTCTAGATTGATTCCTTCCTTTCCTGTTTTTTTATTCTTTTCAAGAAATTTCTGTCTGCTAAATCCAATCTGTTTACAGGCAGATTTTGATTTATGTGCTGAGTGTTTCAACAACGGGAAGTTTGGCTCGGACATGTCCCCATCAGATTTCATTCTCATGGAGCCTGCTGAATCTGGTGGTGCAAGTGGCGGAAAGTGGACAGATCAGGAAACTCTTTTACTCCTTGAAGCTATAGAAATTTTCAGAGATAACTGGAGTGAGATTGCTGAGCATGTAGCTACGAAGACCAAAGCTCAATGTATTTTGCACTTTGTTCAAATGCCAATTGAGGATGCATTTTTCAATCATGGCGATGAAACTGATGCAACTCCTAAAGAAAATGGATGTCCAGTTTCCAGCAATACTGATACTTCAGCCTCTAAAATTGACCAAGAAAAAGATACTTCAGCTCCTAAAGAAATCATTGAGAAAACAGAAAGTCCAGGCGATGCTAATGACAATCAGTCTTCATGTTGTCCCATGGAAATTTCAAAGCCAGATGAGGAGGACAACAAATCCGATGTTGAACCAGAAGATGGGGAGAGCTGTGCACTGAAAGCACTCAGAGAGGCATTTGAAGTTGTGGGTTCTCATCCCTCACCTGGAGAAAGACTATCGTTTGCTGAAGCTGGTAATCCAGTGATGACAGTGGTAAGTTTGTTTATTGACTTTGGATGCCTGTATGGTACTAGTATAATGACTACTCAGTCTTGGTTTTGCTTGGAAAACCAATGCGAAATACTCGCACGAAGAAAAAATGTAATATAGTATATGTTGTTTTTAAATTCCTACTGAATGAATCTCATGAGGTGATATCTAATGTACAATCCCATTTAAGTAATTATTATTATTATCACATTGTCTGTAACGGGCCATTTATAAATGAACTGGTTGGACCAGTTAGCCCAATTGAACCACTGCCTTGACCGGGTTATGGCTGAGCTGAGTTTGATTGACATGCCTATAACAATTGATAGGAAAATATTGAGTTCTTTTCTGTTGGCATTTAAATGGTCATTTTCTCTCTTCTAGGCAGCATTCCTGGCACGATTGGTGGAACCTAATATAGCTGCTGCATCAGTTCGTAGCCTTCTAAAATCATTGTCTGGAAATTCCAGCGAGCAGCTTGCTGCAAGGCACTGTTTCCGATTGGAAGATCCACCAGACAACAATAAGGATTCAGTTGACTCGGAAGGGTTTGTGAACTTCTTTATCATTTTTTTATTATTGCCAAAAGAGTAAGAATATCATGACTAATGTGAACACAAAATTTGCAGAGCGGCAGCTGAAACCATTGGGCTGCAAGGTCAAAAGGACAAGGACCTTCATGCTGAAAAGCAGACAGTAGAAAAGTCTGATCCAGTAGTCAGTGAAATCAGCTCCCAAAATGATGATGATGATAACGAAAACAAGGATTCTGCTACAGAAGAACTGAAACTTGTACTCTCTCCCAGTAATGAACATGCAGACAGGTCTTCTGATACTGGGAAAGAGCCTGAAGAAATGATCAATCAAGAGGAAGCCCATACTGCCCCAAAGATTGAATCAAGTAGCCCAGATTTGCCAGATGAACAATCAAAAAAAAATGCAGAAGAATCAGCTATTTCAACATCAATGATTGAGCTTCCTCCCAATGCTGCCAAAGAGTCAGGGAATGGAGCTTCGACGGGGGGGACTTCTCAGTCTAAAGATCCTCCAAAAGATGGAGGTAAATTATCGAACTCTGGAAAGGAAGAAACCGAGCAATTGGTAGCACCGAATTCAGTGACTGAAAAAGAAGAAAATACAGGTGCATTTCAAAATTTTCTCTACCATGTTATCTAGTTGCTAGAGCTTATGTTGATAATTTGAAGAAAGAAAATATCGGAGATCATTTATTGCTAGGTAGTGTATGATTTCTTCAATGTGAATAGTTAATGTAAATTGGTGTCAACTTGTAAATTCATTGAATATGGTCCATTCTCTAGAGTCTAGACTACACTGGATTTTTGGGTATATAACAAACGGAATCCTTGCCTGGTGTTATATATACAGTTAATGGGGTTTAAATAATTGGCATCTTGACCTTTAAATAAATGTGTCATCAAGTTCCCTTGTTCAAATGTATGTCCAAACAACTCACGAATGAATATTTCCCTGTATTGCTAACCCCAGGTATAGAGGAAGCAAAAGAACGTGGTCATGACAAGAGAGAGCCCTTAGTTAACGAAGCAAAGGCATGTGATAATGAAAATAAAGAGAACTCAGTGACCAAAGATGATCTCCCTATTGATAAGTTAAAGCGAGCTGCAGTAACTGCTGTATCTGCTGCAGCGGTGAAGGCAAAGCTCTTCGCAGACCAAGAGGAGGATCATATTCGCGAGCTTGCTGCATTGTTAATAGAAAAGCAGGTATTCTCATATTAACCAGCATTGCTTACTTTTCTTCTCTTGTTAGCAGAGTTGCAAAGGAACTGAGTGGTTTGAAATGGTTAATTTTGGTTCCCTTGCACTTCGAAAGCTTGTTTGAGGTTTTCGTTTTTGTTGATAATCTTGTTTAATTAGTTACTTTATTTTTCCTTTAAGATGTTAAGTATTCTACCTTTTTCTATTCTTATCAATAACATGCATGTGAAATACTAGTAAGTGGTTTTCAGGTTCTATGGTGAGTAATGTGTTTTGCCCACTTGATATTTTGACATTGTTGTAAATTGGATCAAGGTAGACTGATATAGTTCTGTCAGACATGAGAAATACTGCATTTGAGGAGGGAAGATATTTTATCTTATAAAATTATTTGAGAGGGGAGATCAGTTCATGACTCAGCCCCAGAATAGCTTGCAAATTATGTCTTAACTCGAGCAGGACTCCTGATCTTATTGAGTTCTAGCTACATTCTAGCTCTCTTTGGACCTGTAAGATGAGCTTGAGCATGCTAAAGCTCAGCTTATCTTATTTGATGTCCTATGAGTGCAATTCTTCTCTGTTCTGTGTGTGTTCCCGATGTACATGATAGCTAATGTAGACATTCTTGTTTGCAGTTACACAAGCTGGAGACCAAGCTGGCTTTCTTTAATGATATGGAAAATGTGGCAATGAGGGTCAAGGAACAGTTGGATAGGTCAAAGCAGAGGCTGCTCCATGAGAGAGCGCAGATTATTGCAACACGGCTGGGTATATCTGCTTCCTCAGCTCGTCCTATGTCACAGTCTTTACCACCCAACAGAGTAGGAATGACTGTTCCAAACTCGGTATCAAGAACCTTTATGGGCATGACATCCTTAAGGCCTCCAATTTCAAGGCCAATGATGTCATCAAATCCTACTTCAGGCTCGTTTACGTCGGCAACGATGACTGGAAATTCCATGCAAACTAACTCAGATAAGCTTTCCTCTGTTGGCAGAAAGTAGCTTTTACTCTAGTAAAATTGGGAATGTGTTTCTGTCTGAGAACCAGATGTTTGCTACGTATCTTCTACCAAGTGAGTATTTTCCATAAATGTGTAGTCTAGTTTTAAATTTAAAAATGGAAATTGCTAAAAACTGGAAGTGCTGTTATGGGAACTTGACAATTTTACCAGTCGATATAGTTAGATCCAAGGGGCTTGCAGCAGAACATATATATATATATGACACAATGAAGAAACCATGACATGGTTGGAAATTTGCTAGAGCACCTCCAAAGTTGGAGCTTGACATTTCATTCTTTTTCCTTTTTCTGGTGTGTGTTGGTGGGGAAATAGATTGCTCGAGAGGAGCTCTTTAAGTTTGTCAATAGAACACCCTGAGAGTGATATTACTGCTTCAAAGAGCTCAGTGTTTCGTGCAAGTGGTGTTGCAACCTGTTGGTTGTTGTCCTTTTTCTGTAACTGTTATGCATGAATTTGAAGTATGATTACAAACTTTTCAGCTTGGTGAACGGATCTTTCCTCTAGCCATACTAAGGTCTAAGAGACGTCCAAAAGTCTGGGAATTTGCTGCAAACGCGACAATTACACCGAACTTGAAGGCAGGGACTGCAACTTTCGTTACCAATCATCTCTTGCATTCCCGTGAGTGAGTGGAAAATGATCCATTAGATGCTAATCTTCTATAGCTGATTGATGCAAGTAGGATTTTCTAAGAGACGGCATCGTAGAGGCCAAATCTTTTACTTGCAACAATAGTTGAACTTAAATTTTTTACCATTTTCTAGTCAAGTAGGTAGGGAGGTTAACTTGTATGTCCAATGTATATCTGTTGTGGATTCATATTTTAATGTGTTATATTCAAAAGTGAATTTCATAAAGCTGCAAGAAATGATAAACAGCTAACCGTATGACTCTAGTATTACCGTTACGCCGTGATTTTCATATTCATAATCTTGCTCGGTTTTCATATTCAGAGTCTTGCTTGTGGGTTCCGACAGTATGATAGCATTGGGTGTTGATTTTCTCTATTTGTTAAGTTGAAGCTGTTGTGAGTTGTGACATGGTGCCCTGAGGGAAGGTTTGTAGCTGTAGGTATTTTGTACTTGTTAAGGTCTGGGATTGAAGCATTTTACTTTTAAGGGGTTGGTTCCTACAATTCCCTTTAAAGAAGTTGAAGAAATAGTTCACGCACTTGATCTTAGACAGCCTGGAAACGTCAACAAAAACATACAATAGAATATAAACGGTAATTCACCTCTTTGGATTAAATTCAGCGACAACCCAGAAATGTTTAAACTCGACAGGAAAGTCCTCTTTTGCAAGATGCAGGTACATGGATGATGGAACTAAATTCTAAAAGGATACATCACGGTTAACAGTGACTTATAATAAACCAGCTAACGGTTATGTATGGGGCATCTTTAACTGTAGGAAGAGTCAGTTTACAAAACAGAAAAGAGTAAAAGATACGCTAGCAAGATGTTTGCAAACACTAGTTTATACACCAACTCTTAATAAAGCAACATATCTCGTAAAACTCCATCAAAACAAGGCAGTGCATACATTAGCAGTAACTACGGGGGTATCGTTCACTCCCCTATGAAAACATTTGTATACAGATGTAGCCTCAGAATAAACAGAAAATAACAGCCAAGGAATAGGATTGAGATTGAGATTTGAGATTGTTGAATCCTGAACTCTGTTTAGCAATCGCAACCAGTTGGTCTTTGCTGACTACTGCTTCCAACGTCAATTGTGTCGGGCAAGTATCTTCATAACATCAAAAGTTCCCAAAAAAAAGTATAAATCAACATGTTAGTGCAATTATCATTATCAATTTTAAAGTATAGGAATTTATTTAGATAAGAAAATGATAATTTAGCATCACTTAAACCCACACACATCATTGGAATTTCATTGAAGCAACTGAGCGGCATATTAAGCTCATTATTGTGTGCAAAAGCTTGGTGCATTGTGTTTCTCACCCAATACTCAAGTTGCAGTAGCCAACAGCAACGGGACATAAAATTCAGATATTCATTGAAAGAACCACCACATGCAAACTATATTCCTTGAAAAGTGATATCTCACTGAACCTATGTGCCAACCACGTCATTGCTTCATCTATCTAATGCTAGTATGTAATGCATCCATGGAAAACCAAAACAGCATTCAGAACAATACGTGTCTGAAATTTTTCCACCTCAAACTACTAACTTCATATATTAACAAGCCGTGTTTTTTCTTTGAAAAAAAACATATATTATGGTCACTTTTGCAGTGCTTAAACTGGCCAATTTATGTCTCAAAACACAAACATGGATAACCAACATATAGACGTCAATAAGCATTTGTACTAGTATAGAACTCTTATACGTTACTTGGCATATAAAAACTATGTTGTAACTCATAGCGTAAATAAATATAATCTAAAGTATATATTTTCATTTATGATTTTAGGGATAATAATTGCAAGAAATAGAAAGTGGGTGACTAAATTGACTTTCAGAGTGGTTCAACTGCATTCCAACTTTACCTTCCTTCCAAAAGAAAACCTGTTTAGTCTAAAATTTAATAGACATAAACTGCACTAGAGAAAAAATTTCCAGTTACTAGACTAGGTTCCAAGGAAAACTAGACCACGTTTTTCTTGCCAAAACCAGTTTCACCTCTCTTGGAAAACTACGTTCGTGCATGTGTGAATTGAACTATTAAAAATAGGAACCAAATATGGCTTTATGGCATTTTTGTACTCACATTTCTTCTTCTTCACCGCTCTTCAGGGCATTCTTTGCAATGACCTGGAATGCTTCTTCAACATTGATGCCTTCCTTGGCAGACGTCTCGAAGTATGGGATATTCCCTTTTGAGGCACACCATGCCCGAGCCTTTTTCTCGGATACCTGCAATGAAGCAAATAAAGCATTATCATGTCATCCATCACAAAAAGAACAGTTATTCTAATTATTAAAATAAATAAAAATTTCTTAAGAGAAGCAAAAACTTTGAAGAGTTCCCCACCCCACCCCCAACTCCCAAGTCCCACCACAAGCTACTTATTCCTAAAATATTTGTGATCAATTACCTAAATCTGTTTTCGTCCTTCCATTCAAACGCACGAGTGCTAAAACAACCCAATGAAATCTATTTCTTCGTAACCAGATCGAACCATGTAAAATTAAATGTCTCTCTCCCTCTTCCAACCTGTTCCATTAAATCTCATTGCTCTTGTGACATAAAACTTATTTAGGTCTTCACAAGATCTGCCCCATTCATTTAAGTCGTCATCCTCATGCCACCTCCATTTGTTGGTGGATATTTTACATTGTATTTTGCTCTCGTACATCTGGAGATGATCTTGTCCTTTTTCTTCTATTTTTATCATGCTAACATTATATCTTTAAAAATCCAACACTCGCTACCATATAGTGTGACTCCTAGGTAACCAATCTGTAGAACTAGTCCTTTGACTTGGTAGGTAACTTCTGATTACAAAAATCCCTTCAACATTCTTCATATCACCCAACTCAATCTAATTTTCTACATTGCATCCTTTTCAAGTACTGCTTCCTTATTAACAATCAGACCTAAATATAACATGATTGCACTTTAAGACAATATGATCCAAAGTTATGATGGCAATGTTGTCCGTATTGGTAGACATTCTATGTATTCAGTTTTAGTTCTACTGGACCTAAATCCTCGGGATTACAAAATTCTGCTTAGGGGGTTCCTTGCAAAAGTATATCACAACCCCCCCCCCCCCCCCCCCCCCCCCCCCCCCCCAGAGAGAAATGGGAAAGAAGATTACCACTCTACTGTTTCCACCATCCACGTCAACCTTGTTTCCAATAACAACAAATGGAAAATTCTCTGGATCCGATGGACTGGCCTGCAAGGAAAATTTCAGACTTATTAGTGCTTTTCCAGTTTAATCAATTAGACAGTAGTCCATAAAAGTGTCATTCAAATCCCAAACTATACTCAATTCGGTTCGTCAATAACCAACCAAATTGCAAAATTTCATAGACCTTAAAACAATATAACTGCACGAGAATATTTGTATAATATAAAACAAGACTGTGTCCATAAAAAATAAATGCCGTGAACCATTAACCAAGTATACAGTAACCGTTGATATTTCTCCACTGTCACAGCGAAATAAATTGGAAATTAAGAAATCGGTGAATAACCAAAGCTACATATTGGAAGGTCATGGGTCCTGCCTTCGGTTTTTTATTGGTCAATAGTTATGCTCTGGATACTTACTATGATGCACAAACACTTCTACTAGGATGGTGAGAAGGTACCGACACTCTATGACATGGGTTCAATAAGCCACATGCCGCATTGGATTACTTATTTATTCTTGAAATTTCTAATGCTCGAGGGATACTTAGGAACATTCATTGGGTAAGTACAAAATAAAGATCTAACGTTTCCCCGACGTGTCCGTATCCTACTTTTTTGAATAATCATGTGTCGTGTCTTTTCTTCTCGTGCCTAAGTCCATTCAACATATTCCACTGGCCTTCAAGTGTTATATAGAGAATATGTGTTGCACAAACACTTCAATCACAACGGTGTGTCCACGTCCGACAAGTGTCGAATACCGACACTCTTCACACACCCTTCCATGATCATTTTTCTTTCTTTATCATAAATATTATATTTTTAACACAAAGTATAAATAACAAAAGTGCTCATATTTAATAGATTTCAACAAAAAATAATTAATAACAAGTATAAAATTAAATTTATCCTATATAAATAAAGAATTTTAAATAATTTAATCACCGTATCAGCACGTGTTGTGTTGATACTTTTTTGAAAAATCGCGTGTCGATGTCGGTACACCATAATAGAGAATGATAGTCATATACTTTGAGCCAAGGATACGGACAGGGAAATTATTTAGAAAATGGTGCATATTCTACCATTAAAGAAACAATAAAAAATACATAAACCAATCCTACAACAAGATAAGGTTCATCAAGAATGCGTAAGTATAATAAACGGACTCTACAAACACAACAAGAATATAATGATACCTGAATCAAGAACTCTTCCCTCCAATTGTTTAGATTATCAAAAGATTTCATCACATTTACGTCATAAACCAGAACACAGCAATCAGCACCGCGGTAGAAAGCGACCCCGAGACTCTGAAATCTTTCCTGGCCAGCTGTATCCCATATCTAATTTAACAGAAGATCTCAATATTAGAGCACAATCAAGAAATTGTCCTAAGAAAGACCAAAGTGCATATAGATATATTTAGGCAAAAATGACAAGGTAATTGAAAGAATTGTTAACCCATTAACTACATCATTATCTTTTTTAAGTTTTTTAAGATGTTATTTTTCCCTTTCTTAAGCTGTTTATGGACCTGACATATGAGTCTATAAAAGTATTTATCTTAAATCAAAACTATTGCTTTCTACTTTAACAAATGCTCACAAATTTCACAAGATTGACAATAGATACATTATGGTGTCACCACATCTCCAATCACAGAGTTTGCTTTCATCTCTTTCCCAGTTTAACTAAGATAAAACAATTCAGACCATTCATATTGTTGAAAGATCCTAAACCCGTCAAACAAAGAGATTGGAGAAATTGGGACTTGTAAAATGAATGCAGCTATGAATTGATTGAAGATTTTATTGTTCCAAAACACAACTTCATTTCTAGTCTACAGAATATACAAGAAAAGTCTTTCATTACTATAAAGGCGTTTTTAACACTCTCCTACTTTCCTAATCTTTCATTGTGTAATAGCTTTACCAAATGCATGGGTTTCTTGTGATGTGATTGAAGTTTGAATTAGTCATTTTTTATATCACCGTGCAATCAATTACCCTCGTATTTGATGAAATTGTGACTTGTGCGACTTTATTGGGAAGTGATGCCCTCGTTTACCCAATAAATTATGAAGTGAATCTCTGATCTCAAAAGTTAATAAAATATCTCAACCATTTAACGAGTGAGAAACTCTAGACCTTCATTTTACAAACAATGCAGGGCCTCACAAGACACCAACAACATAAATTTTATGCCTCTTACAAACTTGGGGCAGCTAATGATATTATAACTAAACTCTGAACTGCCTGAAACAGACATTTACATGTGGGAGGAAGATTCAGAAAAGACAGAATGCAGAGCATAATTTTGCAGTTTAACAGGCAAGAAGCTTTGGAAACTATGAAAAAATGACAAAGAAATAACAGAGAACCATATTGTTCATGTATGTAGAAGTGTTTGTGCAGAAATTTCCTTTAGTCGTAGGTAGAATCAATCTTTTTTTTTTCTACATTATTCCCTTTGTGCTTTGATAGACCTCCCATCCATTTCACCTATTCCAGAAGAGTCAAGGATGGAGAAGCAGCTGGAAGAAGGGAGTAATAATTGGTTACAAGGACAAGTGGGAGGGAGGGGAATAAATCTGTTAGGGGAAGTCTATAAATAGGAGTAAGGGAGGGATAAGGAGGGAATATAGAGTAGGAAAGGGGAGCTAGTTTTACTGTCACAGCCTTCCATAGCCAATTTTTATCTCATTTTACTGTAATATCTTCGAGCATTCAATCAAAATCTTCTTATTCATATTCTGTCTATATCTTTCCAGTTGGATTCCTATCATGCTTTTGGTGTTTCTGTCTGCAAAGATGTCAATAATCTTATCCAACTAAAAACTTACTTCTTTTTAAAAGAGATCCAAGTAGAGAGGTAAAATAGTGAGTAAAAGAATATCAAACATGACGAATAAAATAAGTGCAACGTCAATGCAACCCAACCCAAGAAATCTAATATTTTGTTATAGATTTATGACATGCAATAAACATCTTCCATTTTATAAATAGGAAAAATGGTTCCACCATTAAATCGGTACTCGATTAATATCATCATAAAAAAACTTTGAACTACCTCGAATGGGATTTTAGGTTTCAAGTAAGAATAGAAACTTAAGAAAAACTGCAAAAAGAAAAAGTTAACACTAGGAAAGGAGCTAGGATTGTAGAGTTTTGAGGGCAAATTTCATAAAATTTTCATTGTGGGGACAAAATTGAAAACTAAAGGAATTTTTTTAAAATCTCGTGCAAAATCTTGGATTTGAAATCCGTCACTGGTTAAAACCGAAGCTCCTATATGAATCCAATATGCAACAGTAAGCAGACATCAACAAATTCCCTTTGTGCTTTTGGTGTTTGTCTGTCTGTACAGATGTCAATCAGCTTATCCAACTAAAAACTTACTACTTTTGAAAAAAGATCCAAGTAGAGAGGTAAAAGAATGAGAGAAAGAATATCAAACACGAAGAGTAAAACAAGTGCAAGTTCAATGCAACCCAACACAAGAAATCTAATATTTTGTTGTAGGTTTGTGACATGCAATAAACTTCTTCCATTTTATAATAGGAAAAAAGGCTCCATCATTAAATTGGTACTCAATTAATATCACTATAACGAAACATTTGAACTAACTTGAATGGGATTTTAGGTATCAAGTGAGAATAGAAACTTAAAGAAAAACTGCAAAAAGAAAAGGTTAAAACTGAAGCTCCTATGTAAATCCAATATGCAACAGTAAGCAGTCATCAAAAAATGCTAAAATATTGTCTCAAAATGATATTGCTCCATCAAATGAGTTTGACTCCAACCTGTAAAGTGAAAAGCCGATCTTCAAACTGCACTTCCTTCGTCAAAAAATCAGCTCCAATGGTAGCCTTGTATTGGTTGCTGAATTTCTTATTTACGTATCTATAATCAATCATTAAAGGCAACAGTAAAACGAACGACTAAAACCAAACCCTAAAAGTAATTGCAAATTGTTTTCAAGCACCTCTACACTACTAAACAGTATTCTTCGGCAAATAAAGAGAACAAAAAAAAGGTAGAGAAATTATTATTAAGGATACTGATTCATCAATGAGGTCTTTCCCACCCTGCAAATCAAACACGCCAGTTTAATTACATTAGGTGTACGTAAACATGTGTAGCACAGATAACAAACACACAAAGTGGTAGAATATAGATCGGTTTGAAATGAACGCGGGGAACACACGAGTATCACCAAAGCCTGCCTTTTTAAGCTACATGTGGAAATTATGCGAGAGCGAAGAATTACCCGCTGTCGCCGAGGATGATGACCTTGAGGAGTGTTCTTCTACGGGAAGGCATCGTCTCCAGTTCGGGTCGGGCTCGAGAGGATCTGATCTACAATCTTTTCCGTATTTTGTTAGAGATGAGATCGAAATCCAATTTGGAGATTCAAATTCGTTCTCTTTCTCAATTGTTTTTTTTTTTTTTCTCTCTCTCTAGTAAGTAGTTGGCAATTGACGTTTCTAGTGTTCTTATTGCAATTCGCATTAGCTGGCGATGACGGATTTTTCTATTCCCGTGATTTTATGTCCTTGTGCACTGGAACCTTTTTCTTTTTTAACTAATTTTTTTTTTTCGTCGACATTTAGCTCTTGTTTGGATCACATTAAAATTCTCATTTTTCATTCTTCTACTCATTTTCGATCATACATATTTTAATAAAATAATATTTTTCATCACATTAAAATTTTTCATTCTTTTTCAACCACACATTCTCTATTATTCTAAAATACATTCTTTCAAAATAACGTTAACTCAAACACATTCTTATTCCATTGAGTCAATCATATTCTACTGTATTAAAGATAAAGAGACGAGTAGTTTGCCTATGCTTTAGAATTTTACTTGTAAAAAAATAAAAAAATCATCGTTATAAATTAAGAATAAAGAAGTTACTTATTTGACGGTTTGGTAATTAATTTTAACAAAGTAACTTCTTTTATCAAATTTCATAAAAATAAAATGTCCAAACATGTTTGCGAGCAGAAACGTACTTTTTGGAGATAAATACTAATAGTAAGATTTGAAACGACTCAGAAAGCATTGCAACTAGTAGTTTCAATTCCGAAAAAGAGCCAAGTTTTTCAGCTAAATAATTGGATTAAAATTTAATAATTAATTTTAACAACTCATTATAGAATTCACAACTTTTCAATCGAGCATTCCATTAACTTTATCAAAATCAACTAAAAATTTAATTTTATCTAAATCGAGGACAATATTATGTGTGTGTTTGGTGAAGATTAAAATTAAATTTTTAGTAGATTGTGATAGAAGTTTTTGAAATGTGTGGTTGAAAAGTTGTGATACCCATGAAAGATTGATTAATATTGATTGTTTGACTTTAACTTAGATTAAAATATAATTTTAATCCGTACCAACAATCCTCTTCATTTTGATATATGATCTAAATTCTATTAAGTAAATATGTTACTTGTAATTGAATTAAGACACGTTAGCATAAAGTTTGGAGTGGTGCTACTCATCCCGGGACCTATATCCCAACTAGAAAACAGGTATACATAATAAACACTGTTTAGACAATAAAAAGACTTAAATATCCTTCTTTTATTCTCTTAATTTAAATCAAGATTTTCTATACCTAATAGGATCATTTTGGTTTATTTCTCCTAATGAATGAAAAAGCCAATTATGCTCATATTT
>CAIGRQ010319194.1:0-15977 GCA_903798375.1 Fraxinus sp. D2006-0159
ATTTTTTTATTTCCCCCCTTAATCTGCCTAGCTTCCATTTTGGTCGGATCAACTTCAATTCCTTGAGAAGTCACAACATGACCGAGGATAGCTACTCCATTAAGTCAAAATTCAAATTTCTTGAATTTAGTGTGCAACGTTTCTCTTCGAGGCAGTGCATCCAACAATATTGTGAGTTGCTTCTCATGTTGTTCATTATCCTTGAAATACACTCCTTACAGCAGTTACTTATGATATTGATACCAATCTAGATATTGATGAAAAAAATTATTGATTAGATCCGTGAATACTGTTGGAGCATTAGTAACACTAAATGGCATAACTGTAAATTCATAGTGCCCATAGCGAGTCCTGAATGTCGTCTTTGGGATGTCACATAAATTAATCTTTAATTGATGACATCCTAACCTTAAGCCAATCTAGGAAAACACGTTAGCTTTCTTAAATTGATCGAACAATTCTTCAACTCTCACAATAGGGTACTTGTTTTTGATTGTCAAATCATTTAACTCTCGATAATCTCTATACATCCTCATCAATCCGTATTCTTCTTTACAAAGAGTACTGAGCACCCTATGGAAAAATACTTGGTTAAATAAAACCCCCTTATCCAATAACTCTTGCAGTTGTAGTTTTAGCTCCTAAAATTTCTTTGGAGCCATTTATTTATAAGTGTAGTTTTTATACTTATTCTTGACGTTAAATTATGATATTTTGTTGTCTTTTGAATTAAATTCTACCTAAGTTATGTTAAATTGTATTTTGTAGGTAAAATCATATGTTTATTGAATAATTGAAGAAAAGAGTGCAAAATAGCGAAAAAAAAATGGCAAAATCCAAAGTACAGGGCTACATTGGCATGGGCTGTACAAATAAATTTATTTTAAGGATTAACTTGTATTACATGAAAGTTTTTGGACTTGAAAAGAATGAATTTAATTAGGTATTGAAATTTTATTGGGTCTCAAATTGGACTAGACATTGACCGGAAATAGGTAATATATATACCATATACACGTACAGATTAAAAGAGGAGAGCCGGCAGAACTGGGAGGATTGCGGCGGCTGCAGTTGGGAAGAAAGTATATATATTTACACACAGACGCAGCAAAATTGGGAGGAGAGAATTGAAAAGTCAAAAATATTGGCTATTTGATACATGTAGACAAAAGGTGGTGAATTGATACACATACATGCAGAGGAGTAGAAATTGGAGTGAAAAGTTAAAAAAGAAAAGTTGCTGCACTTGAAATCAAAAAGGAAGCTGGAAGAAATATATACACAGGCAGAAACTGGAAATTTTCGCGTTCCGTGTATTTTTGGTGATTTCTTTTCACTTTTTCATGTTTAAATTCAATATTATGAGTGGCTAAATATTTTTATGTTAGAATTGATGATGGACTTAGGTTTTTATTATATGTTTAATTTCAAGATTTTCATGCATTTTTAATACGTGTTAATTAATTATTGTGTGTTTAATACTTTAATTGTTTGTACAACAATCAATTGATTTAGGGTATAATATTGAAACCGAAAGGTGATATATAATTTTAGCTCGTATAATAATTGACATAGACTTTGTAAGAGATCGAGAGATAATTATAATCTATATACATCAGGTTAATTCGATCGTTGGTACGTATGAAAAATGGCTGAATAAATTGGAATTAAATGTATGAAAAATAACCTAAATGAAATCAGAAATCTTAACTACCTCGTCACATAATTTTACTTGCAATTATAATTTGAATTCGTTATTTTATCTAATAGTTCGTTATTTTATTTATTGGAGTTTCGTTTAGAAAATAAAATTTTGATTTGATTATTAGTTACTATTTTAATTTAAATTGAAACTAGATTAACTTAAAACTTCATAGCAGATAATAGCCTCTGTGGGACAATATTCAGACTTAATTAATTCATTTTATTGCTTGTCACGATTCGTACACTTACGGAATCTCACGAACACCTTTCTAGAAAGAGTCTTCGATATTGGGCTCGTTCCCAATACTAGATCAATTGTAAATTATAGTTGCCTGAGTTGTAGAAATTGGAACTTTTTAAAATCTATTAGAGTCAGAATTTTCTGCATCACCTCATCATTAAATTGTACCCATCTTAGATTTTGTTGCAGTTCTTCTATCCTAGTTCTTAATGCAAACTCCCACCAGTGGCTTGTCTCCAATGATCATAAATTCAACACATTGAATGTTTTGTGCGTCATTACAAAAAATGTGCATGAAGATATGCTCAAGCTCGTTCTTCAACTACAAATATATGTGAACCACCATCAAACGTAGGAAGCTATACCTTCAAAATTGGTCGACCACCAAAATAGCTCCTTGGCGAATTTGAGGATTATCTGGAGGTGGCATATTTGCTTGTTTTCCAAGATATTGGACAGCTCTTAGTTCCCACATTAGATTGGCTTGGTTTGTTTTTGTCATTTCCGTAACATAATTTAAAATAAATTTCATCGATCAATATTTACTCAATCAACACAAACTCGACATATATAAAATGGTAAGCCACATTTCATTAATATATATTTTTAATCCTCTTAGAGGAATAATTATCTCTAACTTCGATCAACTCTATACTCCACTAGCTCTATCATTGTCCTCAGGGGTGGACGCAGACTTTTTATGTTGGGGGGCACAATCAAACTTTCAAAAAGTGACGAAAATTATCATAATTATTTGAAGTCCGAAGATGACTAAATTCCAAAGAAAATACTAAAACTGTCAAGGACAAAATGTCCAGGCACAGTCATAGTGGGGTATCGAAGAAGCGGGTAAACAGGCAGTCCAAGTCTCGGTAAGTACCTCTTCAGTCGGATAAAACACAGGAGGCTTCTGAACATCGGGCCAGCGCACTTCTTCTGGACACCAATTTGCAGTTACCTGTTCCAAATTAATAACTTAAACATATCAAAAGGTGATATATGAACACTATATCAATTTCCATTTATTTCAGCTGCTTTACACTTATAACAATAACCGCATATGACAATCAATAAACACAAAAAGGGTCTTTAGCATTCAGTCTTAAGCTATGAAATGCACTTGACTAGCCACAAGTTTGGAGAATATACCAGAGACATCCCACAATATATGTTTATAAAAGTTGCATATAGAAGCACATGTGCAAGTACTCAAATATTTTATAGCGTGATTACAATTTTATCAAAGTAATAAACCATTTTCAGCCAAATGTTTACTAGTTCGAAGCATTAACCTTTTAGCAGTTGCTACACTCTTCACATCCACGAATAACCACTTTTGGGAGTCTGGTATTTAAAGGAATGTTCTGCAAATGTAAAGCATATGTAAGAATAGAAATCAACAACAAATGTGCAGGAAAAAAGAAAAAGTTACACAAACAAACAACACGAAACTTGATCAACCTGCTCAGAATCAGACTCATCGCCCGAATTGTAATCAAACTGGCTGTAGTTAATCCAAGGTCTACTTCTAAAGGACTTCATGAATTTCAAATCATCACTACTATCAATCCCTAAATGCAGTTCAAAACATTATTTCCTCAGTTATCACTGAAACATCGCCCTTGTGGTTTAGTTGGCGATTTTTAACTTGTGCTTTCCACATTAGGTCAATCTCCTTAGAATACTTGATTGTAAACTTCTCTATATCCTCTAAGGGAGCCTTAGCAATTGATAAGTATATTTTATACATTTATTCGGGAGCTTAAATATCGATACTTGATAGTTATTTTGATAAAATATATAAAATATATCCTAAATTATTGTATTATATGTTATATAGGTAAAATTCAATGGTTGAACAAGGAATTGGAAGAAACAAAAGAAAAATCAAGAAAAAAAAGAAGGAATGGAATATGATCAACATATTATCCAAATTAATTTTCAATCGCACAAGTTATATTCCAGATTTTTAGTCAAAAATTGAGACACATTTTTGGCATAGTAAATGTCAGAATTTGAAACATTCTATTTACCAAATTGTATCCCTATGAGTTAGCTTTCTAACTCACTTTGAATCGCCTCAATCATATATCGAAAGAGAAAGTTATGGCCAAAATATTGGCTGTTGTGCAGAGATAAAAAAAAAAAAATCCACGCGTGAAGGCAACTTTCCTTATTCGATTGGAACTCTTTTGGAAACCAATTTGGACGCGATTTTCAACCAATTTTCTACTCTTACAAATACCTAATAACAGAATACATATTAGAGACCTCTCATATACATCTCATACTCCAATATTCATCAATTATTATCATGAAAAGAGGAAAATTCACAATTTTTGTAAGAGAATTGAAAGGAACTTGCAAGAATTCAATCAAATAAAGATTCAAACTTGATTTTTGGGCAAATAAGAGATTGCGCAAGTGGAGATTCATCAAAAAATCATTAAAGAGATTCAAGATTTAAAGATTTCAAAATTCATCTTCATCTTCATTTTCTCAATTTATCAAATACTCACGTTATATCTTTTCACTTAAATATAATTTCTTGTAATTTCGATATGTTATGCTAGTTTTATACATTGTTAACCCTTGTTATGATATTTTTAGTTTTTAATTAAATATTCTGACTTTAATTTGATTTGATATATGGATATTTATTATCGTTTTTATTGTTCTTTTCCATTATTTGATCACCAATTGTATTGTTAGTGGATTTTATTGTTATCGAGAGAGACAATAGGGTTTATTTATTATCGTTTTTATTGTTCTTTTTCAATTGTTTGATCACCAATTGAATTATTAGTGGATTTTATTGTTATCGAGAGAGACAATAGTGTTTAAACTCAATATAATAAACATTGTAAAGTTCGATAGAGGATAGAAATATGCTTCTATGTTTTATATGATTTCAATAGATGTTCTAGCACTTATTAATGTATTTATCATGTTTGCTTCTTCCGTCGAGAGATAGAAAGGTCATATGAGAGGAATATATACGATCGCTATCGAGAGAGGTTTTCAATTAAATTAGAAACATTAATCATCATGAATTATTTCAAAATGTCACTTTAATTGTTACATTAAAAATGGAATAATAAAAGGGATTCGATATCTTAATGCATCTCACATATTTGAAAAAAAAAACATGTACTTACTTTCATTAGTTTAACTGATAATTTAGGTATTAGTATAGAAAAAATGCAAAATTTGTTTGCTATTCGATTAAAGTTACAATTAATTTTAACTTTGTCAAACACATAGTCCTCATGTGTTCGACAATTTATTCATCATTACATTACTTGACTACGATCCCCTACACTTGCTGGTTTTCAAAGGATCAACAATCATCTTATCTCATAGATTTAATTGCTATCCTAATCCAATAACGATGCAATATCTTAATAATATTGTGATAAACTCTTGCCATTGATTGATTGTGGGTCCCGTTCGTCAAACCTCAACCCGTGACATATGAGCTTCATGAATGTGATGGCCAAGATTGTGCAAAGGGTCTCTTAAATAGCTCGAGTAATCCCGAATAAAATTTCCCTACGACTTGGGTTATTAACATGTCCCGTAATATTTCTAACAATTATCTAAAATACCACTGTATCATATTTGTATCATTTAGTTTATGTCGATTTTCTTTACATGCTCTTTAGTTTATGTCGAGATAATACTAAATCATGGCAATCCCACGGAAAAATACATTTCTCACAAAATATATCTCTGTTTTAGGAATCATAAAATTCTGATTAAAATAGTCTCATAAATGTAAAATACCCAAGTGTTCTCGCCACTAAGAAATTCCAAAAAATTCCATATTTTAATCCAGATTTTTTGCTCGTTCAAAAGACTTTCTATTTTTCAATGACACTAAATTTTAGAAGAAGCCATTATAAGACATGAAAGTTAGATGCACAAAATTGACAACCCGGGTCTACAAAATATTAAACCTCATCTCTAATATCAGCTGTCATGCCCTGAATTTCTAATTTGAATCATTACTAATATTCATTGTTGATCTCAGAAAGATAATCAACAAATTTCCCTCACCTAGCCAGGTCTTCCCCTCTTAAACTCACTATTATACCACATGAGAGGAGAAACGGCTACTTAGAAAGAAAATACTTTAATTTCAACATGCCATGTTTCATCTCAAGTATGCCTATTTATAGATTTTTATTTAGAATTTGGGATAAATGGGTGTTTTTAGTTGGTGACATGTGGTGGCCATTGATTAATTGATTCCTAACTAATTACATTATAAATTCATATTTAAGGAGACCAAGATGAGCTTCATTTATGATGACCTTATCCAGAAGGTCATGGATAGGATCTCAAGTTGGGCTTCACGACTTTTATCATATGGGGGCCGTATTACTTTGCTGAGATCAGTGCTCTCCTCCATGCCATTATATCTTCTTAAGATCATACAGTCCCTAAGGCTATTCTGAAGAAACTTGAGAGCATCTTTGCGCAATTCATGTGGGATTCCGAAGAACAAGCACGACGTTTACATTGGCGGAGCTGGAAGGAGATTTGTCTTCCTACTGATGAGAGTGTTCTAGGCTTTAGGAGATTACAGGATGTGGTAAGAGGCTGAAATTAGTTGGGCCTCAGATAGAGGCACACATTGCATAGCACTTTGGTACATGTCAGATTTTATTTTAGCATGATTGCTGAATGAGTGAGACCACATTGGTGAGAGTGCAGGATTTCTATGACGATATTGGGTGGGATATAGGACGTTTATTACATGTTCTCCGTCCTCTTATGGCGAAGCATATATTGGTTATAACTTTATGTGCAGATGCCCGGGATCGAATTTTTTGGTGTAATATATCGGATGGTGCTTCGTTACCAAGTTAGCATGGAAGCTCGTACGTTCGGAATGTCAGTATCAAGATTCGTACTGGTTACTATGGAGCTCCATTTTGCCCGTTACTATCTCATTTTTCCGCTGGAGACTATGGCAAGGCATCATTCCAGTAGATGTGGTTATTCAGGGGATGATTGGATGCCAGTCAGCTTCTCGTTGCTAGTGTTGTGCCGAGACTGAGACTATCAGTCATATTTTCACTGGCAATAGCATCTCAAATCAGGTTTGACAGCATTTTGAGGATATTTTTCAGATACCTATGAGTTCAGAAGAGAGAGTCAAACAGAGATTTCAAAGATGGAGGTATTTTGTAGAGTATGTTCATAGTCGACACATTTGCATTATCATTCTTCTACTGATATTTTGGTATCTATGGACAGCAAAAAATGATGCGAAACATATGGGGATTTGCATGGTAGCCAGACGTATCATTTGGAGAGTCTATCGCATGATCTCTTTTCTTCATATGGGAGGATTGTTTCGAGCGGTGCATTGGCGAGGGATTTGACTATTGCACCCATATTTGGTATTCTTATGGACCCCCTTCCACATCTCTCCCGTTCTAGTTTGGTGGCGTACTCCATCAGTCGGATCTATCAAGATCAATACTGATGGATGCGTCAATGATGGTTATACGAGTGGGGGAGGCATCATCAGAGATCACGTAGAACACTGTATCATGACTTTCTCAGCTTCGTATGGACTATGCATGATATTAGATGCAGAGTTCCAAACCATTCTTGATGGGTTTTACTAGCTTAAGGACTGGGTTATTCAGCGATTTGGGTTGAGTCAGATTCTACAGTAGATATTCAGTGTATCACTAGAAGAGGAGGACCATATACTATTCAGGGCACACTTAGACGTATCACTGACATCATATCCTTCGACAGAGATACAGTCTTCCACATTTACGGAGAAGGAAACCAAGTTGCAGATGCTCTTGTTGCTAAGGGTTGGAATCATCGACGATATCAGGTATATGGACCACTTGGCCTACCACGACATATTAGGGCACTAGTACAAGTTGACGACGTGGATTGCCCAGTATCAGAGTTTGAATTTTATTTTAACTTTCAATACTTATTTTTTTGTCTTTTTTTTTTTTTTACATTAGTTCTTATTGTAAAGGAAGTAGTACTTCCTTGTTTACTACTTTATTCCTCGTCATTTATTTTCATTATAAGGGAAGTAGTACTTTCTCATTTACTGCTCTCATTATTTTCGTGTAGTTGGTATTCCTCCGCCACAAGTGAGGGCATATTAAAAAATCTTGGAGGTACCGTCCTCCTTTAACTTAAAAAAAAAGTTCATATTCAAAAAAAGCTCATATTTTGTTTGCCAACTTACGTGTCCTTCATTCGTTGATTATGAAATCATGCTTTATATCTCTATTCACGAGTACTTTGGTAACAATTTAGCTCATATGGAATGATTCAATGGAATCAATTTGCCACTTTTAGTTGCGGGTTCTCGTACTTATGTTTGCTTCAGTTTTCTAAGGTTTACATATGATTTATGGTTCATATATAAGGGACATGAGCTCACCAATATTCCTTTTTGTGTTTTTTGTTATTTAACAAATAGTCCTCGAAGTTCGAATCAAATTATTTATATGTAGATCTAGGAATTTTTTATATGATCTTAAAAATGTTCGAATATTTTTTATTTATTTTGAATCTTTTATTCCTTTTCTAGTTGGCATTTTTTATTCATTTTGAATGACAATGGTTATTTAATAGATAGTTTTCGAAGTTCTAGCTTATTTATTTATTTATTTATACTTAAACCGCAAACTTGTGGTCATAAAAGAAAGGAAAAGTCTACATGTACAAACTAAACTACATAATTTTTTGCAGTCTGTTGACGTGGCTCCAATGTTTGAAAAGTCAATATCTCATAGCTAGAAAAAAATAAAAGTGAAAAACAAAAAGGACAAAAGGTGCTTCCCCCCCCTCAAACGCGAAGAATAACCCTTGGAAATGCCGTTCGAAAACTGAAATGGAATCATGGCAAAACCCGTTCGACATTGCCGGCAACATCGACGTCGACAGAAGGTTGAACCCGAACCCGACGACGTTATCTCCGTCTTTCACGGCCGGAAGTGAGTTTTTTTATGATGAAGCTGTCGATGAAACCCAAGCCAATAACTCCCGGCTAGTAACCTCAAATCCGACGACGACATGGCTAAGATTGTTTTGAAGCTAATTTTCAACTTCCATTGTTTTATTTTTATTCGTGGTTGTCTGAGTATCCCATTTTTAGAAGAACACAGAGGGCAAAGTACCTTGTCAGCGTTTGAGCTTGTAAAATGCATGATGACTTTGTTTTATAATTACTGGTAATAGAATGAGGTACTTTATTTAAATTATATAACTTACACAATGCACTCTTCTCTTTCTCTTATGTTTTTGCCTTCTCTTCTTCAACGCTAGCTTTTTGTTTCTCCATGAATGTTATTAATTCTATTCACGTGCTTTCCTTCTAATTGTTCTGTTATAGGCAAGTTATTGTCCATAGATTGGGCAATCTGTCATGTGAAAAGTACTTCAATAGTTGATTGACTTAAATTGATTATTGTCTATTTTTTGTCAATGTAGGTTATTTGCAAATTCTTTCATCCGAAGAGTACGATCCAAATGATACAAGCATAGGTGAAGAAATGGAAATTATTGTGCCCGTCGTTGGAATGAAGTTCAAAGATGAAAATGAGGTTTTCGTTTTTTATAAGAACTACGCTTACCAAATCGGTCTTCCTTAGCTAAATGTTATCCCCAAGTTTTGCAAATGATGTCATTCCCGAGTTTTGTAAATGATGTCATTCATTTAACTTGTAGGACTCACGCATGACCAACACATTCCCTTCCCAACATGTCGGCACACAGGAGAGCATGTGTGGTTTTGACTTAACGTACAATATATGTAGAAGCAAAGGAAGTGCTTGACGTTGTCTCTATGAGAAGAAGGTCAAGAAGGCAGAAGTGATGTCAAAGGCACAGAATGAAGATCTTGCTCGCATTTGTTGAATCAACTAACACACCTTGGTGTAAAAAGAAGCTTCCTTTATTTAGTTTTAGTTTGAACATTGAACTACAACTGAGAATTGTGGAGTTTTACTTTGACTTTTCTATTGCATGAATTGTGGATTTGCATTTTACTGAATGGTTATTTGTAGTAGAAAAGTGATCATCAATATGAGTACTCATGTCTAGAAGGAAAACTTACACTCTGATGTGTAGGATTTAAACATATAAGTACTCATGTCATTGTAATGTTTCTGCCTAACAATTTCCCTAAGACATATAAGTACTCATGTCATAGTAATGTTTCTTCTAAACATCCAGTCAAAGTATACAAATGTTGGTGATGAAAAGGGGAAACATACACCAAACGGAAGTCTCGTTCATACGTACAATGATTTCAAACAAAACAACAAAGCAGTCACAATCATCGAATCTCCTCTTTTTTGGAAATTCCGGCATCATGTATCTTGCCCCCTGCAAGAATGACAAATTCCTTTGTTTTTCCCAGCCACCATCAACAATCCTGATTCACCATAAATTCAAGTAGGATGAATAACATTACACCTTCATCATAAATTGACAGGATGAATACATTTAACCAGAACGAATATGACTTAAACCAATCATTTAACATTTTTTCCTGGTTTCAATCTTTCAAAATAAATTTTGAATTAGAATCCATTCAATAACTAAGTACACAATTTACAGAAGCTTAATTAGTACATACTTCTTGAAAACACTATAAATTAATTCTGAAGAAAACACGAAAACTGCTGTTCAGCTCATTCCCGTACCTATCTTATCAGAATTTCAGATAATGGTAAGCCTCTATGTTACTTTTCAAACAACTAACAGTTTCACTAACATATCTGTAGATTTAAGTGGTTCTCATCCACTTGGGTTGTGCCATTATTTGGAATTAATTGTGACTATTAACTTATATCTATGGCTAAGATCTAAACTTATTAGATATTTCTCTTGGGCTTTGACTTTTTGAAAGAAAAGGGGTTGCTTCTCCAATACGCTTTATGACCCTCTCTCTCACCGTTTTAAAAAGACAAGACCCTTTCTCTCTATTAGACTCTCTTCCTTTTTCCTTCTCAGCAGCCCGGTTGTTCTTCTTCTTCTTCATGGTGGTCTCTTGGAATCAATATTTTGCCTGTTAATGTGAGATTATTATCTATTACTCAAGCTTGAAATAGTAGTTGAGTGGGGCTGATTTCTCGCAAGGTTTAGGATCCATTCTTGTAGCTCGAACTTGGCTATTTATGGTAGATCATTTGGATCGATGTCCCTAGTTAAGTATCAATTTATGTTTTCAGTCCTCATATTTCTGTTTCTATGGTTTCTATTATGCTTTATGTTTATGCTAGCTTGTATTGATGAGTTGAAGACTTTTAACTGTAAATGTATGGTTACATTGTGCTTGTGGAGATTGAACTATGACATTGTTATTTTGGAGACTATAACTAGAAGTAATTTCCCAACAATATCTTTCATTTTTCGTGTTTTCTTCATTGTAGTTCATCACTTTTTTTCCTGTTCGTTTTTGTTTACATTACAGAATACAGCATTGATGGATATTGCACATCTAGCAGATACTCTCTCGACTCATGGGAAAGCCCTAAAGGTCACCAATTGGGGCATATTAGTAACCCTACAGCTCTTCAATCTCGGTTGACCAACCCCTCACAAATCCTAGTTCACTCTCCATCCAGCAAACTCAACATCGATAGCTTCCACATTTCAGATTTATAAGAAAACTGGTAAGAAAATATGTACTCTAAACATTCAAAACACGAAAAATGACAAAAACTTACTTGTTCGCGTCGCCGACGAGAGGTCTTCGGACTGTTTTAGGGTCGCCGGAGATTTATCTTCAGACGAAGCAGATCGTCGTCGGAGAGTTCTCTTCAAGGCGCAGCAAATCGTGAGTGGAGAGAGAGAGAGTCGCTGGAGAAAGGAAAATTCACTTTTCAGCCGATTTTATTTAAAAGGTGAATGTTGATTTAAAAGGTGAAAAGGAAAATCTCACGAGATTTTGCAGTCAAAGCCTTGGAAGATTTTTTCGAGCCACGTCAGTAGGCTGTAGGAAATTCTGTAGTTTATTGTGTGCATGTAGACTTTTCCTAAAAGAAATGAAGAAATGTCCAAGATATTCCTTTTTGTTTGATGTGGTATTGTGGCTGACGTATAGCACAATGGTAGGATGTGCTATGATTGGATCGTTTGTGAGTTTCTAGGTATGTGACTTGCGTTTAATTAATGTGTGTGTTGGACATACGTGATCTCATCCTTCCATTTGAAATATTTTTGGGCGCTTCTTTGTATTTCATAGCTCAGAACCTATAAATATGACATTCTTATCCATGATACTCCATCTTGCTTCTTCGACTTTCCTTATTTTAGCCTATCTTCTCCAGTTGTTGTGTTCCGTATTTTTAAGGCCTTCTATGGCGACTTTTTCTCATGTTTCTTCTTATTACGCTAATGGTAATCCACCATGTGAATTAGTTTTGAAGTTAAATTGGCCTATCATTTTGTTGAGAAACATAAATCCATCTAAAAGATTATGCAACGCCACTAAAAAAAATCTGATATGAACATAATTGATGCCGTAATTTTTTATGGAGAATATAAAGGAAATAGAGTCTTTCTACCCCTGTATACCATTTGTACCTCTTGAAAATGATACGAGTCCAATTCAATTCAAAAGAACTCAATTGCCAGTTTGTGTATGCTTTGCAATGAGTATACATAAAGCACAAGGACAAACTCTTGATTTAGATGGATTATATTTGTTAGAGGCTGTATTTTCCCATGGGCAACTTTATATTGCATTATCAAAAGAAACAACAAGCAAATGTGTTAAATCTTATGAATCCAACTGAAAATGAAAAAAAAAAATTCATTCAAACTGTAGGAACAAAGTTATATACAAACACTACAACAAAAAGAGTCATTCGCAACATTAAAACGGCAACATTTGTTGATAAATGTTGCTAAAAGGGTCTTTTGGCAACATTTTAGTAAGTGAATGTTGCCATTGGTTAGTATAAATGAGTTTTGACAACGTTTTTTAGAAAAATGTTGCACTAGACCCCTTTTGGCAACGTTTGTCGAACATTGCGAAAAGTCTCACTTTTGGCAACGTTTGACAAACGTTGCGAAAAGGGGTCTATCGCAACGTTTGTCAAATGTTGCGAAAAGTGAGACTTTTTGCAACGTTTGTTGAGTGTTGCGAAAAGTCTCATTTTTTGCAACGTTCAATGAACGCTCACTTTTTGCAACGTTCGACAAACGTTGCGAAAAGGGGGTCTATCACAACTTTTGACAAACGTTGCAAAAAGTAAGACTTTTGGCAATGTGTTGCCAATTTTTTTTTTTTATTTTTCAAATAAATTGGCTCAAATTAAACCCACAAATCAATAGGAATTCACGAGATAACAACACAGGAGCCCTAATTACTCCCAAATCGCCTCTCGTCCAAATCGCTCCATTTGTTCTTTTCTTTGCTCCCTTGTGTCTTCCGGCCACGGGCTCCCTTCCAACCCCGCGCAGTTCAAGTCTCAGATTTTCATCCAACAAGCTTCGATCTTTTCATTTTTATTCAACAGAACCTCCAAATTTTTAGATTATCTTTTCAATTTTTTATGCCAAGTTTGTTTCTGTTGCACATTCATTTCTTACTATATCGGCCATTTGTTATTAAGCATTGTTTTCTATAGATATTGGGTAAATAGGTTGGGATTTGTGTGTATAGCATTTCAGGAGTTGGAGAAGGGTGAGGTTTAAGGAGAGAGAAAGATGGGAAGGGCAGTTTGGGACATTCTGGGAGCCGATAAGGGCGTTCAAGTCCAGGCTCAGGAAATTGGAGCACAAGAGCTCCAGTGAGTTTTTTGAGGGGCTTAAGAACAGTGAATTTGTGGAAAAACTCAAGTCCAGTTTGGTATGCATTTTCTGCTTCTTTCGGTTGCATGTCTTTGTTTAATTTATGTCTAGTTTGATAGAACTATTTGACATGGTCAAGACAACTTTTTTTACTGGAAGTTTCAGGGTTAGTAGTTCGGTTATATAAGTCAGCCCTTGTTAAACTTTGAAAAGAATGGAACAGTGAGGTCTGAGCATGTTAATGCCTTCCACTTTTTCTTGATTTGCTGGATAACAAGTTGGGGAACATGGAATTTTAAGCTTTCTAATTGGACTCATAAAAACTTCATGCTTCATACAGGATGTTTCCAGCTGCACATAATTGTATTAGAAATTCTTACGGAAAACAAAATAATTGAACTGCGAATTTTCTATTTGAGTTGCTCCTCGACTTACATGAATTGGCTCGTAAGCTTGACGGCTTTGTGTGTGAGCTAGCTTGCTAATAGAAAGAGAGTGCACTTTGATAATAGAAAGAGAGTGCACTTTGCTAGGAGTCTTATAAGGGAAGTTGCTGGATTTGCACCATATGAAAAGAGAATTACTGAGCTTCTTAAAGTTGGAAAGGACAAGCGAGGTTTGAAGGTAGCTAAGAGAAAGTTGGACACTCACAAGAGGGCAAAGAAGAAGAGAGAGGAGATGTCAAGCGTCCTCCGTAAGATGAGGTAATTTCCGTGGATGACATTTCATCCCTTGTCCTGTTATTAAAAGATAATCTTGCTAGTGCTATATTTACATTCTCCATCAAATTGAAATTGCTACATAATCGTAATCTGGTCACAACTGCAACTAGTCGGAGATTAATTTTTAATAGCCACTTGCTTATGTTATTTGGTGCAGAGTTGCTGGAGGTGGTCATGAGAAGAAGAAATGAAGTATGTTTCTTAGGATTCTTGTTTTGCGCCCAAAAATCTTTAAGTAAGTGGTTTAGTCGATACATTTTCATTTAGGCATGCACATGATCAGAGAGACCTGACTTTTTTCACTTGAGAGTCTACGGTTTCATGTTCTATCTCACTCCTTGACGTGGTTCTATTTACCCTTCTTTTGCAGTACTATGCCGTCTATCACTTAAGAGTATTTAGCCTTGATTTCTATTAGTGAAGCATAAGTATTTATCTTGTTTAGTCACTTGGTTTCAATTCTCTGCCTCCAAAATTATGTTCTAGAATCATTTGATCTGGTTTAGGGAAAATAGTTTTCATTTAAATAATCTTATATTTTTTATTTCAATAATTTGTTTTATATCCTGTATGGTTCAGATGGATGTTAACTTCACAAGCTCATGAGTGCCATAAAAACAACTCCTGTTATTTTATATGAGGTGCCGAATTTATACATTTGTTAAATTCTTGCTCTTCTTTCTCAATTTCTGGTTCCTCTCTTCTCTGCTAGCATTTAGATATTTATTTCTCTTTAAACTACTCTCATAAACCGTCTTAACTGGCACACCTTGGAAAACATCTTACTGCATTCTTCACATTCTTAACTGCATGTACAACTTATTTTGTTTGGTGACGAGACTCGGGAAGAGAAGAAGGTTGCTGAAGAACGTGATGCAGTCGTGAAAGCATCTAAAAATAAGAAAGAGAGTAGTTTATGTGTTCCGTTTATGATCGAGTTTTTCCCCTTACCTTTTTATTTCATTTTGATGCTCCTTTTTATTTAAGTGGTGTTGTATCACATTCTAATGTTCAAGTGTATGGATTCAAAATTTTGTAATGAAATTATCATTTTTTATGCAATTTCAAAATTTGTTCATAAGTTGCATTTTTTATTTTGTCAATCTATTTGCATAAATTGTTGTTGTTATAAAAAAAAAAAAAAAAACCCTACTGCAACGTTTGCCAAACGTTGCCATAGCTATCTACGGCAACGTTTTTTAAACATTGCCGAAAACTTTTGGCAACGTTCAAAAAACGTTGTCGTATCTCCCTACTCTACGACAACNTATTTGCATAAATTGTTGTTGTTATAAAAAAAAAAAAAAAACCCCTACTGCAACGTTTGCCAAACGTTGCCATAGCTATCTACGGCAACGTTTTTTAAACATTGCCGAAAACTTTTGGCAACGTTCAAAAAACGTTGTCGTATCTCCCTACTCTACGACAACACCTCGATTTGCAACACACGTCCAAACGTTGCCGTATGCTATTTTTGTTGTAGTGTCATGCAATGTACAACGTGATATCAT
>CAIGRQ010319257.1:0-12656 GCA_903798375.1 Fraxinus sp. D2006-0159
TTTTTTTTTTTTAAGATATTGCAAGTAAAGTGCTATCTCACAAAAAGCTCATGTAATGCCAGTCACAAATCAATTATCATATGTGCATGCGGTTCTATGAATTTATACAAGCTTAATAGAACAAAATGTCCCTACGTTTGGCATGTAGTGTGCAAAATGTCTTTACGTTTCAATTTTTTTACATTTTCGCCTTTATTTCAACGTTTTATTGCGGAAAACGTTATTTTCACATATTTTTACGTAAAATGACCACTATACATTCGTATATAAATAAAACAAAAATCAAAAGAAAAGAAAAATAAAGAATAAATTACAATTTTACTCCTAAACTTTTAAAAAAATGCAAATGAGTCCAAAATTTATGGAAAAAATAAATAAAAAAAAAAACTCCCTCTCTTCTCCTCCGCCACCCTCCACCCTCGCCATCGCTTCAAGCCGGTGTTCGTAAATATAGGCATCGGGATCTTTCTCTTCTTCTTATAGAAACCCTTACCCAATACCTCAGGAAGCAAATGGACCACATCTTTAACAGCGAAGAACATATCAAATGAATCGAAGAGCTTTTTCTTGGCATCAAAAGATTTATAATCAGATTTCAGTTTTGATAATTTCAGAACTTTTTTCATAGGCATGTCTAGAGATTTTAGCTTCTGCTGGGCAAGTCCTGACTTGATTTTCTTGTTGTCCACTATAAGACAGAGGTTCAAAAGGAAAGAATCGTGCAGCAGAAGAGAATGTCGAAGAGGAATTCAGTGTGGAGTCACGATGAGATTCTTTGATGGAATCTTCTTGCGGGTTATCGAGAGGTATAGAAAATCATCATTATCTTCTTTGTAGGTATTTAATGAATCGGATTGTAATTGCAATTTCTTCCATTTCAGCAGGGCATTGACTGCCTTGCGCGTCGTTTCTTTGTTGATTCTATCTGTAGAAGAAAAAGAAGCCATCACAGAGCGAGGCCGAAGCCGGAGACGCCTCCCTCCGCCTCCACATGAAATTAATTTTTTTTTTTTGTTGATATTTGTTGTAAATTGCTAGCATGGGTGTGGTTGTGTGGTGATGAGCAATTGATAGGAGGTGAGTTCCGATCATGGGGTGGCCGGAATATAATTTCCGGCGATTTCATATTTGAGGACAGTGAACTTTCAGCATTAATTTCGGTCACTATAGTTGATGAAATTGGGAGTGGTTTGGTGGTAATTGAAGGGAAATTGGAGGGCTATTGACATGTGTCAACGTCCGGCGACTTAGGTGGCTGGAGGCTGCCAGAATTATGACACATTTGGGCTGAAAAAAGGGCAAAAAATCGCCTTTTTTTTGACTCATTTGCATTTTAAAAAGTTTAGGAGTAAGATTGCAATTTATTTTTTATTTTTCCTTTTTGTTTTATTTATATAAGAGGATATAATTGTCATTTTACGTTAAAAATAGGTGAAATGGATGTTTTTCGCAATGAAACGTTGAAATATGGGGGAAAATGCAAAAAAAAATTGAAACGTATGGACGTTTTGCACACTACATGCCAAACGTAGGGACGTTTTGTGCTATTAAGCCAATTTATATATTAAAAATTTATACTTGTGAATCTTGTTTAGTGCAAGTCTATAAAGCATGGATAAATATTGTACTAATGGTGTGTTTGAGCCACATTATTTTGAAAGAATGTATTTTGGAATAGTATATTAATTGAGAACGTGTGGTTGAAAAAGAAGGAAAAATTATTGATGTGGTGGAAAATATTATTTTTTTTTTGAAAAATTTATGATTAAAAATGAGTAGAAGAATGTGAACGAAAATTTTAGCGTGTACCAAACAGGGGCTAAGTAAGAGTTTGGAAAAACACATACTAAAAGGTAGGCTATGTGTGTAAAATCAGCTTGAATCAAGAACCTAACATGGTCCCGGTTCCACCCTATACGTGTGTAATTAGCAATGCAATTAAGACTTTTTTATAAAGTAAGTGTAATCAACTAATTACACGTGAAGCCTGTCTAAATGTGTCTCTGCATAAAGGTCGTGTTTAGCCCCAATTTTTAAAATTCATTTTTTTTTTCACGAACTTATTTTCAATTATACATTCTCTTAATAAAATAATTTTACACGTAATTCAAAAAAGTTTCCTACTTTTTAACTACGAATTTTCTAAAAAAAGAAAATCACTTCTTTACAAAATCTATTCTCAAAAATTCTCCCCATAGATTGAAAGGTATGCTGTGGAATGATTAAATTAGCAATGATTCAGGAGAAAATACCAACCTGAGATTTAAGATTATTTGAGCCAATTTAATAGTGTTAAAATGGATTATTGCATAACGGAGATGTGTAACGTTTACATGAAAAATAAGAGATCTATTTACAAAACGCAAGAGATCTTTTGACGCTTCGAGTTACATAATTTTCAAAAAAAAAAAAAATGCTGATTTGTAAGCGTAAATAAAAATTAAACGTTCTATTATCACTATATATTAGTGTTCTAAATAGCTTCAAAAAGTGCCGCTATAGCGCGTAGCGCGAAGAAAACGCGACGATTTTGTGATAAACGCGTAAAATAGCGGTCAACCTTTTTTGTTGACCGCTATAGCGCGCTATAGCGAGCTTAATCGCGCTATAGCGGCGATTATAGCGTGTCTTATCCCTTTTTTTTTATCCCATACATTTTTTATTTTTTTTATATNTATAGCGCGTAGCGCGGAGAAAACGTGACGATTTTGTGATAAGTGCGTAAAATAGCGGTCAACATTTTTTGTTGACCGCTATAGCGCGCTATAGCAAGCTTAATCGCGCTTATCCCTTTTTTTTTCCCATAAATTTTTTATTTTTTTTATATAAAAATATATTTAATGTCTTAAAAATAATATTAAAAATACGAAACGCATTATGACGCTTATTCTTCGCATTGACTCGCTTAATCTTGTAATTCTTGATTCTCGGCCTCGACGCTACGCTACGCTTTACGCTTTTTAGAACATTGCCATATATGTATGAAGTGATGGATCCAAGATCAGATTACAAACCGGACTAATACGTTAAAAAAAATTATACAAAAAAATAAAAATTCTACTAAATAAATTCAATGGGCTGGGGGTTGGAAAGGGCTACAGTCCCCCAGATCCGTCCCTGTATCTATATAATAATACACACACACACACGCGTGTGTGTAGGAGCCATGATTTTTTGTTTTGGCAGGCTAATAATGGTCGATATTGCAACAATAGTCAACCATAGATAGCATAGTGGTAGCTGATAGAAAGAACAACAATGGAAGTGAACAATAAAGCTATTGGAGTTGAAACTGAATAAACCATTAATATTTGATACATTAGATTATGTTGCGTTATATTGTCTTGCCAACTTTACTTGTCCTAAAATTAACTCGTGTATCTCAATCAACGAAAATTTAACACTAATGTTAATGGAATTATGTAAAAATGATGAAATATACAAATGAAACTTAAGGATGAGAATTGAAAATTATGGGTTTGAAGGTTGGGACGATTTTTTCCGGATATCCTTATGGTCGGTGACTAATTGCACGATGTTTTCAAATTAAAAATAAAAAATAAAAAATAAAAAAATGTAAGATTGTATTCGTATGTATTCAAAACATTGTCTCCTAAATAAAAATTATGAATTTTATCATTAGTCTACAAAGAGTTATTATACTATAAGCTAAAGTCTATTTATTTATTGCTTATTTTCTAATTCAAAATGAGGGACCTCGGCCTTTAAAGTAAAAGGGAGCATTTTCTTTACAACACAAACAAGATTTATATGACATTTTCTAGAAAAGTCCATAGTATCTAAGAGTGGGTGTGGTCTGATTCTATCCGATTTTGAAATAAATCGAACCAAACCAAGTACCAATGAGAATCTTAGAAGTTAAAAATTGAATAATTGTTTCATATCCATTTAAGGAATCAAACCAGATCCGGTAAAAAATCAATTTAACGCATCAACAAACAAAAATCCACTCAAATACTCAAGATCAATTCATAAAAAACGTAAAAAAGATAAACTATTAAACACGGTATAAATGGTAAAGTTTCGATTGAAAAATAGTTTTCAAGAAAAGTCGTATAACAATAACATGATTATCTTTAGTAATCCTCAAGGATCTTGATTCTTGATAGCCGGTCAATTTGGAAACAACGAAAAATTTGAACTCTTATGAAATATTAAACTACACATATTTTTTCTTATTGTGTTGTATTAAAATTAAAGTATTCATAAAATTATTTAAACTTAAATTTTGATTACTCATTAAAGGAAGAAGAAAAAGAATATAGAAAATGAAATTTTTACGTGAGGATACTTTTGGAGTCTAATGTTTAAAAATCTAGTGTATCTTGGTGCAAGTAAAAAAAGATATTCGAGATAATCAAATTCACTATTGGTTCTCAAGATAGTACCGAGAATCGGACCAGAGCTGACCAATTCTCAATGCATTATCCCAAATCGACTTATGTAGTAGAGGAATCGGAATCAAACCGACTGATTTTATTTAATTCTTTTCTATTTCAGCGGTTCCGGGAAGAAAAAAAATGCCCACCTTATTAGTATGAAAGTGACTATCTTTAGAATATTAGAAAAAAAACATCTTTTCAATGAAAATTATGTGGCCATATTAAAAGTTAACACGTTACAAGACGACATATATGGCATTTTCTTTACAACAAAGACAAGATTTATATGGCATTTTCTAGAAAAGTCCATAGTATTTAAGAGTGGGCATGGTCTGATTTTGAAGGAAATCGAACCAAACCAAGTATCAATGAGAATCTTAGAAGTTAGAAATTGAATAATTGGTTTCATATCCAATTAAGGAATCAAACCGGAACCGGTAAAAAATCAATTGAACACAACAACAAACAAAAATCCACTCAAAAACTCAAGATCAATTCATAAAAACGAAAAAAAGATAAACTATTAAACACGGCATAAATGGTAAAGTTTCGATTGAAAAATAGTTTTTAAGAAAATTCGAATAACAATAACATAATTATCTTTCAGTAATCCTCAAGGATCTTGATTCTTGATAGCCCGTCAATTTGAAAACAACGAAAAATTTGAACACTTATGAAATATTGAACTACAAATATATTTTTTTTCTTATTGTGTTGTATTAAAATTATGAATTTGTAAAGTATTCATAAAATTATTTAAACTTAAATTTTGATTACTCATTAAAGGAAGAAGAAAAAGAAAATAGAAAATGAAATTTTAACGTGAGAATACTTTTGGGGTCTAATGTTTAAAAATCTAGTGTATCTTGATGCAAGCAAAAAGAGATATTCGAGATAATCGAATTTACTATTGGTTCTTAAGATAGTATCGAGAATCGGACCAGAGTTGACCAATTCTCAATGCATAATCCCAAAATCGACTTATGTAGTAGAGGAATCGGAATCGAACCGACTAATTTTATTTAATTCTTTTCCGTTCCACCGATTCCGGGAAAAAAATGCCCACCATATTAGTACGAAAGTGACTATCTTTAGAATATTAAAAAAAAAAAAAAAAAAAATCTTTTCAATGAAAATTATGTGGCCATATTAAAAGTTAACACGTTACAAGACATGTCATATAATTGTGTAGGGTCATCACTAATTGATTTCATTATTATGTTTAAAGTTAGTTTTCTTTATTCTTTAAAGAGATTATTCTATTTATGAGTCTAGGTTATTGTTTGAGGACATAATATTAACATGTCGGGTGTCTTTGTGGCTCAAAAATAATATTCGATGGAATAAGCTAAAGTTAGGTGAAAACTCGGATGGAGAAAATAATTTAAAACTCGACCGATTTGACTGACTCAATTAATTTAAGTAAGATGTACGATAAACGATTTTATAATATTAAAGAAAAAGTGAGTTAAAATTTTCTTCACTCAACTCTAATGTTCAAAATCAATTACTATAAGCCAAATGTATCCTCGACATAAGGCAAAATTGAAAATACTAATTAAATTCATGTTTGATCTTTTTTCACATAACTGAGAAAAATATATATTTTACAATTTTTTGCAAGCGTAGCCTGAATACTTTGGTCTTGACCGAATTTAGTGCTTGAATGGATAAAATTATGAGTGAGTAAAATTTTAATATTATAGGAATGAGTTGTGATGTGTTGAAAGCTTTTTGGTAAATCTGAAGGGAAGATAACAATTTAATGAAATATTTTAAGAAAAAAATATTAAAAAAATCAAAATTGAATATATCAATGAAATCCTAGTAAAAGGAAAAATTGAATCACCTTAAATGAAGATGGAAAATGAGATTTATATTTTATTGCCTTTGTTTGGATTTCATTTAGCTTAGTTAAAATATTACTTTTCAAAAAAATGAGCGGTGAATAAACTGCTAGTATTATGAACTCTATGGAATATGTTGTTAAAACTCACTTTTGACTTTAAATAGTAGAATTTTAGTAAAATAAAATAAAATCCAAATATAGTGTGTATCTACATTTTCTTTAATAAATACATCGCCACGATCATTTTCAAATTATACAAGTCTCCTTTACAAAATATGTTTGTAACAATAAGGTTAATTTTTTTTTATTTTAAATGCAATTGAATATTTGAGATCCACGAATTTATTGAGATCACAAATTTATTAATCTTTTTTTGACCATTTGTGTTCTTTTTGGACACAAATCCTGAAGATTTTCATTACATGTATATTTCACGTAAATAGATATTTACATTTCCTTTGTCTCGTATTATTAAATCTTTATAGTATTTGTTAGGTTCGGAGCCTCAAGAATTCAACGGAAGCAGCAAAATATATTCACCAAGAATGAAACAAAGAACAGATTTACACCAAGTAAATTCGATTTCAGTAAGGGGCTCAGAATATAAAATTCATTGTACCCGTCTGTAAATCAAGAAATGGCCAACAACAAACCCAAACCCTAAGACAATAATCCAAGAAACTACTACAATGGACTCTATCGAACAAATCGATCTCCCAGTTAGAAAACTTCCCTTCAACACAAAGTATATTTACTAAGAACAATGATTCACTCAGAAGAATTAATCTATTCACTAAGAATCAAATGGAAGAAACAGAACAATCGGAATCACGAAGAAGAAGAAGAGTCCAGGAGATTTCTCGCACAAAGTCAGAGAAGAGAATGAAAAATATGCCAAAAAAGTGACTGTCCAGTTGGTATAAGAAACCAAATCATCCACCGTAGATCCCGTCTTCATCCAATGGTCCAGAGCAGCTTACTAGATTAGTTTTTTGGGCTCAGGTTGTGGGCCTGATTCTTAATGGCGTTATTGGGCAATATCTTCATTCACAAAATATTTCCAACAGCCTTGGGCCAAGCCCATTTTCATCATTGCCCCCCAAAAATAAAGAAAGATTAGAAATAAATGTCACAAATGACATCATTTCTCAACCGTCTTCATTAGATTTATCTTTTTAATTCTTCATCGAAGTCCATATTGTACATAGTAATTCACAATATTTTATTTATTTATTTTCTTTAATTCCACCAAGTACTAACAATAATATAATATCATACAAGTAAATATCAATGACAATATAATACAAAATACTTCATAGTACCTTGCATATACAATATTTTTAATATATTCTCCCACCAAAACACACAATTAAGAATGTCTTAACATTTTGTCACTTCCCATGATCACATGATCAGATCTTGATCTACTATGAAACACCCAGTGTGACAATACTATTGAATGAATGTGATACTATTTTTTTGCAAATGAATTTGTTTCTTTTGAAAGAAAAGGGAGACAAGACAAGTTTTATATGGCATTTTCTAGAAAAGTACATAGCATGAAATTGACTCTCTATAGAATATAAGTAAGAGACTTTGCAATGAAATTTTCGCTCATGTTTGATGACCATTATTTTGAAAAAAAAAATTGGAGTTTTAAGTAGTGATTTTTTTACAGTTAGTGTAGTTAAAAAAGTAAGTAAAAGTTTTGAGTTTACGTACAAAATATTTTATTGTGTAAATATGTTTTTAAAGGAAAACAAATAAAAGCTTCCCCATTCGTCAATATTAATTCCTATTTTTAATAAGTTGGAAGTATTGTTTCTAGTTAAGAGAAATTATTTTTATAAATATTTGTAACGATATCGAAATAATATTGTTTGAAATTTATATAATCGTGAAAATACAAATGAAATTTTTTTCATTTTTTAAAATAAATAAAAGACTTGATAACATCAAACAACTTGTAAAATCTTTTTATTCTTTTTCCAGTCAAATTTTGGACCATATTTGTGCAATTTTAAAAACTAAAGTAACATTTGACTAAAAATATTATTGAGACGCAATGATTTTGTGGAAAAAGAATTTTTTTTTAAGAAATAAAGTTAATCTTTTTATATAAATTAAATACAAAAAAAAATGGGAAGGAAGACAATTTCAAATTTTAAGTATTTAACTTATAAAAACACAAAAGAGTGAAATAGGAAATGTAAATTTGTTTTTGTAATTGAGAAAAAGCTTTTTGTAATTTTTAAAAGTGTAGGAGATATAATCAATATCAATAACTTAGTATTTATGCACTTTAGGTGGAAATTTAACTTTATAAGATCAATCCTACGTTTGAATAACTTTAATTCACACCTAAATATTTGGTACCTATTTCTATCCAACCTTATGTATTGCGTGCAACATACTTTCGTTTATCCCTCAAGTAATAAATAAATAGATAAATTGTTGCGGAAGAAATTATGATAGATCGATATTTCACTCTCCCCATGAGAGATCATGTGATGACTTTCGAATTAAAGTTTTACCATTTTCATATTCTCAATAGATTGGAGTTGACCCAGGCAAAGTGATAAAATAACTTGAATCGCGTGTTGATTCATTGTTTGAACCCTCATATTTTTCCTCATGTTGATTAAAAAAGTGATAGGTTTTGATCTAAAAAGGCCTACATCAATGGTAATTGGCGAAAGAGTGTTTATTATCTCTATATTAATTATCAAACACGATAGGATTTCATTTTCACATAATTTGAACGATAGAAATTTAGTAGACTTAAAAGTAAAACGAAAATTATTAAATTTTATATTATTTTGAAGTACAAAGAAATCGAATTGATTAGATGGTTCAAACAATGAAACTTGAGTGCTTTGGTTTATAATATTGACATCCATCGTGATGCGAAGCAATTAGAAGAGAAAACCTAGACCAAATGGAAAAGAGATGAAACTAGCAAGATTTACGAAAACTCATATTGCATTTAGCTTGGTTGTCGGGTTTTCGCGAGCGAGTACAATTTGAAAGCATTTTTCGATTCCACACATTTTTTCTAGATGACATTGGCCAACTTTCGGGATCAAATTACATCATTTAGGGGTCCGTTTTATTATTTTATATTTTGGGTCAGTTTAAAGGTTATTTATGTCATTTTTACAATTTTTAGTTTTATTCAAATTTGTTTTACGGTTTCCTAGTTTAGTTGGATTCATTTGTAGAATGAATGCTTCGTTTTGATTAGGATTCGTTTTTAACTCTATAAATACGTGTTAAGGGCTTCAAACAAACATTCACAATTAGTAATATTACAATTTTTTTCCCGTTATTCATCGTAGATTCCAATATTTTTTACATCCATTCGATCGAAATTCGTTCAATACCCGTTCGTATGTTACGAACAAGACCTTTAACCAAAATAGACCAACTTTGAATGGACAAGAAATAGAAAAAATTGTGGCATTTCATTATTGGAGTGGAGTGCCTAATGAAAAGTCTCTATACAAATCTTAACATGATTAGGCAATGATATTCTTCGTCATTGTCTTCTTCTTGAAACTCATGTGTTTTTGTTTTTATTTTTTGTTTCCTTGTAAAAGTGATAACATTGAATAGACTCGATAGCTTCTACAAATGAACGTTGATTTTTCTATCAAGTTATGAATCTTTTGTCTAATCATTCTTGCATTTTCAAAAAGAAGTCACATTCGAACTTCCGACAAAATACGAACTTAAATGTATAGAAAGAATGACACTCTCACCAAATCACATCAAGATGTCGTCTCTTCACGCCTACGTTGGATTATTCAAGAGAAAATTGTAGCTCTTACAAATTTAACATTCGAAGTGCATATTTTGGCAATATTATAATGCATTAAATAGCAATAAGATATTTTTTTTAAAAAAAATATTATCCATATCAACTAGTCAATTGGCTTCTTTCTTTGTGCAAAATATAGCCATACATTGAAGTATATTAAGACAAATATTTCTTAGATAAGATTTCTGAAGAGTTTAACATGTAGCATTGTAGAATATTTTCTTTCTGATATGACTTCTACTATCTCTGTCCAGCCATTTGTTTTGGATATTGTACTAAAATGGATATGATATTATGTCAAAGTACTTAATAGAGAAAGGAGATATTTGATTTAGATATGTTCAATTAGTTACTTTGATGGTGAATTTGTGGGATATTCATTGTCATGTATGGCTGATAGCTAGACTGCTTGTCTTTTTCAGTTTCATTGTCACGCTGGTTGCAAAATAGAGAATTCGATTGGCTTACTCGAATTAACAATTAATCAAGAAGATAATACTTTTTCTTAAGCTTCAAATAACAAATGGCAAGAAATTATGCATTAAAAATAAAAAGGGGGTAAAAATCATAAATTCCTCCTAGCATTAGCTAGAAATTTAGAATACCATTAGAAAAATGAATTCTATTTGCTTCAAACGAATATTTTCTCCATTAGATGTTAGTGTAAATTCTAAAACTTAGATAAATTAATAATAAATTTTAATTTAACAAAGATAACTATGGGCAATCGACAATCAGAACATCCGTTTCGACTTATACGTACGTACATGTTGATACTATGTTCGTGCAGTTTTAATTGAGTGCGAAATTGAAATATTAAAAATATGAACACCAGATATAACACGATAAACTTTGAAGGAAACATTCACGGGCCCCATGTCACGAGTCAAACAATTCGCTAATTAATTGATAAAAAAATACAATAGTATCCATTTCTGTATTCGCACAAAAAAACAATCAATTGAACCAAGATCAATTCTCTATGTATTTTCTTCTTTCACTTGTTGATGAAGTGTAATCAAACTCACTAGTTTTGACTTTATCACCACTTTCCAATTGTACTAGATCGTAACCACCACTTGAATTAAGAAGTACATTGTTAACTTCACGCCAAGTAGCTTGATCAATAGATGGGATTGGAAATTCAACACGGATTATTTTTATGTTCTCCAAAGGTTTGAAGAAAACGTTAGCTTTGAAAATATTCAATAAAGCATCACGTCGTGTAAATTTGCTTGAAGATGGCAGCACCATTGCATGTTAGGTCACGGATGAAAATTATTTTCCAAAGCTTGATTCCTTTCTGAATAATTTCTAAGGAAAATTGCAGCAGCGGTCCCAAACTTTTTCGTTTTTTGCAAACTTTACCTCAACCTCACTTTGTGCCACCACAGGTCCCAAACCTTTCAAAAATATGCAGTAGAGATCCAAATGGATAGATTTGACCGTTAGTCAACCTAATGAGTTGATTTTGACTAAATTTAAAATGGGCAAAATGATAATTTTACTATTTACCATATTAAATAAACAAAATAAAAATAAAAATAAAAATAAAACAAACAAAAAAAAAAAAAACTGTTCATTATCTCTTCTCTTTACCCCACCCACCACCCCGACTCGCCATCACCACCGAAAATCACTCTACTCTAGCCAACCACCACCCAAATCACTAGACAACCGTACCACTAGAAAGCCTTCATTGCCCTCTACAAATTGAGTCCCTAAATCAAAATCAACTTATATCCACTTCTACATATACTTTTAAGTCCTATCTTATCCATCTACTCACAAAATTCTAACAGGGAGAATGAAGGGAAAATTTGTTTATATCAACGGCCTTACCAAAATAGAATTAGATTCATTATGGAAGTGGAAGGGTATCAATTTCCAAACTGAAAAACCAGAAAACAAATTATCTGAATTCTTCAAGGAAAGTGGGCGTAAACTAGAAGATTCAATTCTAGGTCCTGGAATTGGAATAGGAATTGGGTGCGGCATTGGACTGGGAATGGGAATAGCAGGTGGAGCCGGGTTCGATGGTTTGCCACGGAACCACCTCAAAATGGTGTTGGGCATTGGATTGGATGCGGTATTAGCATTGGGTTCGAGTATGGGCAGGGAATAATTGGTGGAGGATTCAACTATGAATCCCTGAAATCTCATCTTTTAATGTCGATCCAGATCCAATAAGCGAATTATGGTCCAAATCTGATTTTATTTTTCTTTACTCTTGAATTGCAACTTATGGAAATCAGATGCAAAAATGATGGTATGAGCTCAGTTTTTTATTCATTTGATGTTGATTTAGGGATTTAATTTGTAGAGGGCAGTGAGGGTTTTCCAATGGTATGATTGTTTGGTGGTTGGTCGGAGTAGAGTGACTAGCGGAGGACGATGGCGAGTCGGGGTGGTGGGTAGGGTAAAGAAGAGAGATAATGAACCATTTTTTTTTTTATATTTTTGTTTGTTTATTTAATATGGTAAATAGCAAAATTACCCTTTTACCCATTTTAAATTTGGTCAAAATCAACTCATTTGGTTGACTAACAGTCAACCATTCGGACATTTGCTGCATATTTTTGAA
>CAIGRQ010319258.1:0-11999 GCA_903798375.1 Fraxinus sp. D2006-0159
AATACCCAAGAGTAAAAATTCGCAGAAATACAGCAGAATCAAGCCCAACATGGCTAATAATCTCATCCTCACTCATTTTCAAAGCATGCGACATCCAATTGAGAAAATTGAATCCCACCACGCCTCCACTGCTCGGTTAGTCGTCCTACCATTCATATATCATTTGAAAAAGTAAATCCTTTCATTTATGGGCTGAATTTTGAGCAAAGCAAAATCCAACAAAATTGCAAAAGTACTAAGTAAATTTATCAATACAGGCACCGTTATATCTTTCGAAGTCGCCATTTTTTTATGAATTGAAGAGAATTGAAATTGGGTCGTGAAAGTTTTATGAGTGTATTGAGAACTCACTCGAAAAAAAAAATTGTCACCTTTATATACACAAAGTACTTGTGAGGTTGCTTTGAAAATTGTTTGCGTATATAATGGAGGAAATAGTTGAAAGGGCCCAAGTAATGCCACATATTTTCACTTTGGCCTTTGACCAGTAAATAGAAGGAAAAAAAACGAAAAAGTTAAAAAATAACTTTACACAACAAAAAACCCAAAATACCCCCACACCCCCAAAAAGAACCGACTCCTCCCAAGCCACCCAAAAAACCGACGCCTTCTTCCACCTTAACCTTCGCCTTCTTCCGCTAAAATCGACGTAAAATCGACGTCCATACCGCAGTCGATCGCCGCCACACCTACTGCCTCTCACTGACCCAAATAGAAGGTTAGATTTTTGTTTCAAATCGGGTTTGTCATATTAAAAATTTGAATGTTTATTTGCAATTTTTTAGTTTATTTGTTGATATATAAGTAGATTTGCTTGAGTGCAAGTGATTGTGAAGAAATTTGGAGTTTATACATGGAAATAGGAGATTTTTGGAGCTCTCCATCATTGGAAATGGCGATTTCCAATGGCGGCCAACCCTCTACGGCGTTAATAGTCGGTCAGCTGTTAACAGCCAGTCCGCTGTTAACCCACCGGCTATTATTACTTACCGACAGGCTTTTAACTAACCGTCTTTTAACCGACCGACCTTTAAAAGCCAGTCGGTTAACAGCCGACCGGCTATTAACAGTCGGTCTGAATTTTGCCCACGTTATGTTTTAATTTTAATAATAATTTAATTTTTCAAATATAAAAAAATAAATTTATTCTATATTTTATTTTATTTTCGTAATTATCAATTTAAAATTATCAAAATAGCAACATAAATTTAACTAACTGTCATCTTCCATTTATTAAATGCAAGAAACTGTCATCCCTAATACTTCATATCGAAATAGCAATATAAATTTAACTAACCGTGAATTGTTCGGCACGCTTGCCTTGGGAAGCCAAAATTTTTAACCGCGTTGATGTAACTCTTCTGTACTCCTTATAAAGCATATAGAAAGTCCAGAAAGTAAACAAGTACTCCATTGATATATGGATGAAAAACCTGATATCCATAGGAGATGCCTATCTGAAGAGGCCAGAGTTTGCTCTTGATCAATCTTCTCCACAATTTCACCTCTGAACCTCTTCATTAACCAGTGTTTAGAGCTGATNAAACAAGTACTCCATTGATATATGGATGAAAAACCTGATATCCATAGGCGATGCCTATCCGAAGAGGCCAGAGTTTGCTCTTGATGAATCTTCTCCACAATTTCACCTTTGACCCTCTTCATTAACCAGTGTTTAGAGCTGATCCTCTACATGCACAAGAGTTTTACGACCAATGATAAGTTTCCCATTTTTGCATCTGATGGTCTTCGAGAATACTTGACAAATCAGGAGGCCGTTGAGATTGGGCATAATAATCATTAATCCAGGAGTGGTGTGTTATATTTTCTTATTTTCTTTTCTAGCTCAATTATTCTTTGTTATACACGCTTATTATGATATTCTTTTTGTGTCCTGGTTCAGATTTTTCCTGGAATCAGGGCATAGTTAGAAGACTTCTTATATCAGCTATGAACCAGGCCTGCAAAACAGTGAGATGAAGTATAATGACCTTAAGAAGTTTGATAAGGGGGTCAGTAGACATTTTCATGATGATATTAATGTTGTCGGTATCTTCATAGACCGTGAAATGTTGGAATATAAGGAATCTGTACCTGAACTGTGACATACGAGGATTTGTGGATATCATTGGACCACCAAAATTTTGCCTGAGGTATTGATGTGAATACAACAAAATCTTCTATCTGAGAGGTTTTCTCATAAACTTTGAACCTGTCCTTTTACATGGAGAAAGCCAGATGCAGAAAGTTTTGATTTTCTTCCATTCTTCTTTGAATCCTTTCCAAGCATGCTTTTTCTTGACATATTTTATGTCTTCTATGATATTTTGAATTATGATACACATCAACTTTGAAGACAGTCATGTAGTTTTGAATTTATTCTTTTTCCTTCAGTTTAATACTTGTAAGGATCGATAATTTTTTACTCAAGAAATCATTATTATGCTCTTGCTCAGAAATCTGTTCATATTAGTTTTGTATATTTTAGACGGAAGATTATGATGTTTGACATTTCAGCAAGTCATAGATAAAGGGTGCTCAAATAATAAATTTTCAAAATAATATGATTGTTCAAGTCAGATGAATGGTGAAAATTCATGCTTATAATTGGGAATAAGAGCTGAAGTAATCTGTATGGCAAATTCACACTGTAAAGGAAGAAGTCAGATGAGCTCTTAATCCAAACTTCAAATCATAATAATATTTAGAAGACTCAATTCTTCTATAAATTATAATATCAATGGAAAATCAAATACTGGGATCAAATTGTTCCATTGTACCCAGTTCAAATCTCTAATATTAAATTCCCATAGGAAAGAACGAGAAAAAAAATAATAAAAGAATACAAATGACAGGCAGCACTTTCAGCAATCATCTGATGAAAAGCCTTTCTCAAAATAAAATTTATAAGTTCGTCAATGATCTCTTTTCATCTAGAAGCATTTTCTGTGGACAATCGAAGGTCCAGACTCATCATATTCTGCCTTTGCTATCCACATCTGCATTCACAGAAACAAGAACGGTCTTGCTTCAGAAATCCATGAAGTTCCTTAACAGCTCAATCAAATTGTAAGTGCTCACTAAAAGTTAACTTTTGCTGTCAGAAGCCTCAGCTTCTAACTATCACAGTTTCACAAGATTGATTTACATTTTACAATGTTGAACCAAATTATTTGTATGATAAAAATATAGCCTGAATCATGCATTATCCAGAGAAAACAATATAGAAGGTGTTTAAGAAAATGTCAATGGTACCTGCTGGAATGTGCTAAGAGAGGCCAAAATGGAACCTCCAATCCAGACACTGTACTTCCTCTCAGGTGGAGCCACCACCTTAATCTTCATGCTGCTTGGAGCTAATGCTGTAATCTCCTTGCTCATCCTATCAGCAATTCCCCCGAACATAGTCGAACCACCACTGAGGACAATGTTACCATACAGATCCTTCCTAATATCAACATCGCACTTCATGATAGAGTTATAAGTAGTTTCGTGTATGCCAGCAGCTTCCATACCAATCATTGATGGTTGGAAAAGTACTTCAGGGCAGCGAAATCGCTCAGCACCAATAGTGATCACCTGTCCATCAGGTAGTTCATAGTTCTTCTCCACAGATGAGCTAGTTTTTGTAGTTTCTAGCTCTTGTTCATAGTCGAGAGCAATGTAAGCTAGTTTCTCTTTTATATCTCTTACAATTTCACGCTCAGCAGATGTGGTGAAAGAGTAGCCTCGCTCAGTCAGTATCTTCATAAGGGCATCAGTGAGGTCACGCCCAGCTAGATCAAGACGCAAGATTGCATGGGGGAGTGCATAACCTTCATAGATGGGGACTGTATGGCTGACACCATCCCCGGAGTCCAGAACGATTCCTGGCAATGAGAAAAGTAATCATATTTCTGCACAGAGTGGTACAATTTAGCAGATTGGAGAAGCCATTTTTTGCTTTAAATACATTGGCAAATGGTAGAATTTCATTTATGCTACATCAACAGTAAGTTAAATTCTTTGGCTTCTGACTCTTTAAACAGATGGCACTTAATAGTTCATAGTGTACCAAACAAATAGACTAGGGACTCCATTTAAGGCCTGCAGATATCAACACCTTTCTTTCAGTCGTCTTGTTTTTCAGTTGGAGGCAATTGGGATTCGGGATTTGGATCTGTCATGGGGAATTAGTATACCGAAGAGCCTTCACTCAATCAAACATAATAAATTCGGCTTTCTGCCATGTGCAATAAAGTGCATACTGATTTAAGCATATATTTCCAGCATTTTCTTGAGAGGGGCTTATTTGTTAAGAGCTATTACAGTTCAAACAGTATTTATTATGCAATTGGAACAAGACTTCTGCCATTGTATTGTAGTTTAGTGACTTGTGCTTAGTAGGAAAGTTGAAAATACAGTAGCAGTAGATCTTTTACGTGTATTGATCTAACAAACAGTTTAATACTATTGCCCTTGAGGGGAAAAAAGTGAGAGCAGGGGCATATTGTGCATCAACATATGGAGAATTAAAAGGGACTAGCATTTTTCTTACCAGTTGTACGGCCACTGGCATAAAGGGAAAGAACAGCTTGAATAGCAACATACATAGCAGGAGTGTTAAAAGTCTCAAACATGATTTGAGTCATTTTTTCACGGTTCGCCTTGGGGTTAAGAGGAGCTTCTGTCAAGAGAATAGGATGCTCTTCTGGAGCCACGCGAAGTTCATTGTAGAAAGTATGATGCCAAATTTTCTCCATGTCATCCCAATTGCTGACAATTCCGTGCTCAATTGGATATTTTAGAGTCAAAATACCTCTCTTGGATTGAGCCTCGTCGCCGACGTAGGCATCCTTTTGGCCCATGCCAACCATGACACCAGTGTGACGCGGGCGCCCGACGATACTGGGGAAGACAGCCCTTGGAGCATCATCTCCAGCAAATCCAGCCTGAAAACTTTGAGAACAACATAAACTACAAACTTCTAATGTCTCTTAATTCACGAATGGAGCCTAGCAGTCAAAAAGATCATTATTGGGAGTATTGGAATAATGGAAGTGTACAAGTTATTGGATGTTAGGCGGATACCTTGACCATTCCTGTTCCATTGTCACATACAAGAGGCTGAATATCATCGGCTTCTACCATCTCTTAATATGCTCTTGAAAAAAAAAAAAAAGAATTGACTTTCAGCTTTTGTGAGGTGATTGGATATTTCATTACCATGGCCATAAAATTTTTCAATTGATGTGATGCCAAAAAAATATCAAATGAACTTCATCTAGAATTTGATAGGATGCAAAAGAGATGCATTTGGTATCAAATAAAATTGATATGAAAACTTTACAGTGCAAAATCAATCCCGAAAGGTAGTGTGAAAAAATTGGAGTCACTTGATGCCCGATATTTTCCATGGAAAGTAATCTAACTATTACCAAACCAGATTTTAGGATTCACCTCCATACAGAGAAAGGACGCGTACAGATCAACATATTGATTAAACATCATTTCTAATTACATGATCAGGGTAATGATCCCCTTGTAGCTGCCAAGAAATCAATACAACCAACAATACCATAATCCCAGTTCTAGATTTAATTGTATCCAAGAAAAGATACCAAATTTTAATGAGTTGGGAGGAGATTCCAGACAATGCATGTGAAAAATCATTAAACTTCCACCAATAACCAGCAAACACATATGGCCTTCATTATTCAATACACACCAAAAAACACTTTATCTTTAGATAAACTTCTATATTTTGGTAGAATTCAGAATACCCACTTGCAGATCGATGGATCAAGATTCATTAAAAGCATAATCAATGGATCCCATCTTAAATAAATCAAAAAGAAAACTTTCCGTCATTCAAGATTCAATCAAGACAGAGATTACCTTTGAGGCGTTCTTGAAAACGGGTGATATGTCTACGAGGAGGGAGGTGCCCAACCTCTTGTTTAAAATGGGGAAATGAAACTTGGACCTTGCTATACTTACCAAATCAATTACCGAATGTCAATTCGGTAAAACATTTGGTAAGTAATTACGTAAGAATAGAATAATCCATGAAACTTTGACTTGGGCAAAATTGAGTAATGAAGCTCAAATTCGAGATTCGTGCTTTTGAAGATCAGAGCCGTTGCGGTTAAGATTTAAATATGTGTGTGAGGTCCCCATGTCAGCATGGCATCGATGGTGGATATAAAGAGCTGGCTTGCCTTTGCAGTCACTTCCTTTCGCCCTTTCCGGTCAATTTTGGAAAGTCAAGCATCGAATAAATTTATATTATATTTTTAGTAATTATATTCACATCACAAATATTATTTCTTGCACCACAATTTAATTACACTTAACATTCTTACTCTTTACTCATTATATTACTTATATTCATAACGATTTTCATGTCATTTTATTTTCAAACTTTTCATTAGTTAATACATTTTGTATTTGATAACAGTTTTATGTCCAAAAGTTCGTTAAAATGGGGTAAAACAATTTATTTTTTGTCATATTTCTAAAAAGTAAATAAACAAAATGTGCGAAAAAATATTTCTCTCTCATTTCGAAGGATGAAAACAAAATACTTTGAGATAAATCATCGTCAAGGACGAGACATACTAAGAAAATGATTGCAACAATGAGCAAAGATTGAGAAACTTAATTGTTGACCCCAAAAAACGTACCAGTGATGTGGCCAACAGATACCAAGGCCTCTCACATCCACGCAAGCTAAATTCCTGTACACTTGGACAAACCGTTAGTCACACGTGGCCTAATCCAAAAGGGGTGGAGTTTATCGCGCGCACTCCGATAATCAAGTCAGTTGGTATAGTAGTTTTTAGGGTGTGTGAGAGCTTTAAACGTGAGCCTCCATGTGAAAAACGGGGGTCGGCTTTGGGCTAAAAAAGTAAAATGTGTGAGTAGCAAGAATATCATTTTGAGAATCTAAACTTGCATTACCCTTGAATGGCACTAAGTGTGAACTTTTATACTTGGGAAAAATGAATGGAGTCCATTGGATGATAGTGCACGTGGCCTCATCCAAATGATTTTCCTCTCCTGTCATACACATAAATCAATCTCAACCTTAAATGCTAAGACCACTTGTGTATCCATAAAGCCTAGCTAGTACTTTAGACTTGACTAAATAGGATGGCGGTGGTGGCGCACCAACGACTGTAAGTTATCTTGTCAACTCAAATGGTGCGAGATCCATTCAAGATCTCGTCACCACCTCTTCTGGGTCGGCTCTTGGAATGGGGTCTGAATGTAACGGTGTTAGTCCAAGTGTTCAATGTGGGCAAGAAGGGTTGTTCACACTGGAATCGATTTGCCTACGTATAGCTATATTACCCTATGTCAGTGTATGAGGCATGGGCCCTCGAATTGTTTAGATATGATTATTCATATAATGCTTAGACTTTCGAGTTGGCAGAAAAACTTGGAATGGATGTCGAGCTTCTTTGATAATTGAAGCATGTAATAAGGTTGAATGGTACACATCGAGGCCTTTGGAGTAAATGTCGAGCCTCTTTGATAACTGAAACCTGTGACAAGGCTGAATGATTAAAGGAGAGGTTCTTTAGAGCAGGTGTCCAGCCTCTTTGATAATTGGAGCTTGTGACAGGGCTGAATGATTAAAGGCGAGGCCTTTTGGAGCGAGTGTCGAGCATCTTTGATAATTGGAGCCTGTGATAAGGCTGAATGATTAAAGGCAAGGCCTTTTAGAGCAGGCGTCGAGCCTTTTTGATAATTGGGGCCTGTGATAAGGCTGAATGATTAAAGGCGAGGTCCCTTGGAGCAGGTGCCGAGCCTCTTTGATAATGGAGCACGTGATAAGGCTGAATGATTAAAGGCAAGGCCCTTTGGAATTGGTGTCGAGCCTCTTTGATGAAAGAGATGCACCCTGGGAAGCGTGCTCTAATGATTTGAAAGACGTTAATTCCCATTAAAAAATAGATGTGATAGGGTTTCCCAGGTTCGTATTGCGTGCACATTTAATGCGCAATGATGATGTCTGTTGCATTTAAGCGAGGCTTACGCAATTCCAAGGGGTGAGCAATCCATGGCTTTATCTAAGCCCTTGGTTCGAATTTTAAGTAAGTGTCATTTGGTCTCAACGTGCCAGATTAAAAGGTGGATGTACGGTCCATATTGTAATAAGAACAAATCCAATGGACGAGGTTCGCCCATCCCCCATATAAAAAGAAAAACTTCATTTTCTTCCATTTTTTTCTTTCACTTTGTTTAATCTGAATCTTCAAGTGTCGAAAAACTCTAAAATCCTTTTAGCATCTCCTCCATTCTTCCTTCTGGCAAACAAGTTCGTCTTCGTGCCTCCCAAATCTGTATAAGTATCCATCACTTTTCCCATATTTCATCATATTCACAAAAAATGACTTCCTCTTTGAAGAATGGTGCATTTGGGGGGTCTTCTGGAGTGGATGTGGCCATGATTTTTCTCGAGGCAAGTATGCCTCCCAAAATACCCACTGAGATGATTGTGGAGGCTATGAGGGTCCTCATAGTGCATGGATTATGAAATATGGTCCCATAGATTATAGTATTAGGTGAGGGGCCTCTTTGTAGGCGACTAATGTAAAAGAGAGTGAATTGGAGACTTTTAGAGTGCGATATAGGATACCAGACAATATTGAGATACTAGTTCCGACCCTTGAGGAGAGGGCTTGCTTTCCTAGGCAGGGGTGCATAGCTGTTAGCAAGGTTATTCTGAGTGGGGAAATGAAATTTCCTCAGCACCCCTTTCTTAGATATATCCTTAGGCAATATAATTTAGCCCACACCCAACTAGTGCCAAATGCGTGGAGCTAATTAGCAGGGGCATTCCTTCTTTGGAAAGAGGTCACTCTTGGAGAGGATATGCCGCCTTACGTTTTCCAAACCCCTTTTCAACCCCAGGCATTAAGTAGGGGAAGTGACTGCAAGAACCCTTGGGGCCCACACTCTCCCTTCGGTTAGGGGACTCCGACCTCTATCTAGAACTAAAAGTCGTCTTGGTTCTAGATTAGGGGGTCCCTGGCAGACGATGGAAAGAGATGTGGTCCCAGAGATAACTGTGACGACCCAATATCATGAGTATAGTGAGTTTATCTTTAGCTGACGTGATTTCTAAATTTTCACTATTCTTTTATTTTTCGATTTTTGATCCATGCCTTGTGTAGCTGCAATTGATCGGTTCGAACTCGATCCATCAAAGTGGGCAATCATCAAGGCAATATACAAGTACCCTCAGAGAAAAGGTATTTCAAAGACGTTATTGGAAAGTGGAACCTCTTTGTGACCCATCAACTAATGGCCACCAAAGGTAACAAATAGTGGTTCGCTTGTTTAAGAATTGATTCCTTCATAGTTTTCCTAATTGTTTACCTCTTTGCTTGTAGGACAACATGAAAACAATGAGTGTGTCAAACCAGACATGTTTCAGCTGAGACACCTAGGGAGAAGCAAAGAAAAAGAAGCCCTTAAGCTCTGGTTCTTCTTCTTATAAGACTCAATAGGACGAGTTGGCTAGCCTCTCCAATATGAACCCACTACCTCCTCCAGAGAAGAAGGGGAAAAAGAGAGAAAAAGAGGCAAAAGCCTCATTTGAGAAGCCCTCCAAGAGTAAGTTGGTGTTGTCTAGAACTGTAAGGCCTGACACTCCTCCCAAACGTCAAACCACCATTGGGGAAACACTTTAATGACCCATCTTACCTGAACTAATTTCCTCCGTGAAGGCCGTGGAGGCAGAGGAGGGGGCAAGCTTGGGGAGGAAGATGAGGGGTAAGGAGGAGAGAAGTGTCGCCTCAGAAAGAAAGACCCAAAATTTCTTGGATGGGAGGTCTGATGAAATCGCCTCCACAATAATGGTGACGTTGCCTACTAAGGTTAAGGGAGATGCAAGGATTCAACATAAGAATTGGATTGACGAATATTCCTCGTATGTCGAGACCTGTGATACGGTCAACATGATGGGAGCTGGACTCGTCATGTAGGCCCGTTCTCAAGGTTTCTTTTTAAATACCTAGATGGAGGTGAAGCGGCTGCAGGGCCTCAATAAAGAGTAACTTCAAAGAGCCCAAGATGCTAAAGCTGCCTTGAGCAAAGCCAAAGCTAAGGCATCTTTTGCTATTGAGGCCTCTAAGTTAAAGCAAGTTGAGTCAAGGTCAAAGGTGGAGGCACTTTCCAAAGGGAATGGTAAACTGAAGAAGGAAACCCATCTCTGCAAAGCTGAAGTGAATGTTTTGACGAAGTGTGTGGAAAATTTTGACAATCTTCAAAAGATCGCTTTGTAGGGATGGTAATGGGGCATAGCCAGGTCGGGGCAACCTCTCTCGCCCCATTACCCATTTAAGGTTGGGCATCATTACCTCTTCTACTTTGGTTGTGGAAGGCTTAGAAAGGTATTCAATTGGTACAAACTTGAGCAGCTCCGAATCTTTATAGCTGGCCAATTTTAATAGGGCATCTGCATGCAATTATTCATTCTTGGTATCTGGGTCAGCTTAGATTTCTCAAAGTAGGGGAGCAAGTCCAAAACCTTCCTCAGGTACACTGCCATACCTTTATCTTTGGTTACGAAACTGCTATTGACTTGGCTTATCCCCACATCGAGCTTTTTGGTTGATATAAGATGTCAAATTGCTTAACTCCACGACCCATTTCATTAGCCTTCCTAAAGCATCCAATTTTTTAAGAACCTACTTGTGGGGAAGGCTCGTCAATACATGCATACTATGGGCCTGAAAGTAAGGCATCGACTTCCTAGAAGCTATCATAAGGGATAAGGCAAGTTTCTCCATATCCGTGTAACGTGATTTAGGTGGTAATAGGGCCTTGCTTACATAGTAAACGGGCAGTTACATGTCATTTTCTTCCCCGCACCAATACTGAACTCACTGTCTCCATACTTACGGCCAAATATAGGAGCAATACTTCTCCGTCTCTAGGCTTTGAGATAGGGGGCTTGTCCCAAGTGCTTCTTCAGCTCTTGAAATGCCTCTTCACACTCCTTGTTCCATTGAAACCTTCTTCCTCCCTTCAGAATTTTGAAGAACGGGAGACACCTATCAGTCGCCTTAGAAATGAAGCGGTTCAGCGCAGCTAGGTGACCCGTCAAGCATTGTACTTCCTTGAGCTTGTTGGGGGATTTCATATCTAGCAGGGCCTTGATTTTTTCAGGATTGACCTCAATACCTTAGTGGTTGACCATATAACCCAGGAGTTTTCCTGAAGCAATGCCAAAAGCACATTTCAAAGGGTTCAGCTTCATTTGGTACGTCTTCAAAATTTTGAAGGTGGCCTCCAGGTGTTCAACGTGGTTCGAGACTTTTTACCAGCATGTCGTCAACGTATACTTCCATCGTCTTGCCGATAAGGTTGGCGAATATCTTGTTATCTAAGTGCTGATAAGTATTCCCAGCATTTTTCAGACCAAAATGCATCATTTTGTAATAATAAGGACATCTGTCATTGATGAATGAAGTGTTCTCCTCATCAGTCGGATACATGGAAATTTAATTATACCCTAAGTATGCATCCATGAAGCTCAAGAGTTCATGGCCAACAGTGGAGTCGAGTAACTGGTCGATTCTTGAAAGTGGAAAACGATACATGCTTTGTTGAGGTTGGAAAAGTCTATGCAAACTCTCTATTTGTCGTTGGACTTCTTTACCAAGACGGGGTTTGAGATCCAATTTTGATATACCGCATCCATGATGAACCCATTAGATATGAGCTTTTATACTTCTTCCTTCAAGGCCCCGTATCACTCCGAGTTCAAAGCTCTCTTTTTTTCCTGTGAGGGGTAAACTTGGATCAATGTTAAGATGGTGGAAACTAACTATGGGGTCTATGCCCACCAAATCTTCATGTTTCTAGGCAAACATGTCTAAGTTACTAAATTACTAAGGAGCAAGCTCTTGAGTCTCGTCTTTTCTCCGAACTCAAGTTCTTTTCCCACTTGTAGCACCTTTGTAGGGTCATTTAGGTCTGTCGGGAAAGATTTCAATTCCTCC